>JAQGAF010000262.1:0-61955 GCA_034687865.1 Kryphioiulus occultus
AAAAACCGGACAAAGGCGGACACGGGGAGGGGGGGGGGGGTCAAAAAAGCACGAAAATTCCAGGACGTCCTTTATTGGCATGAGACACGAATGTCACTCACTCCAGTGAAAACTGATAGCTACTGGAAGTGATTTGAAATGCAAATCATGACATCACCGCCATTAGTTACTCACTGCGAACTGGTAGCCTGCGTGATGTTGGCGTGGTAAAAAACGGCTGCCGTCGTGGCTGTTGCAACTGCTGGAACTGCTCTTGTCGAGGTGGGAATCTCGGAGCAGGCGTCCCAAAGGTGGCACTGGCTGCTGCGGCCGTTCCCCCGGGGCAACAGATGCCCCTCTGGCCACCCTGTGTCACGCAAGGGTAGCGGAAGAGACGAACTTTGACCGCTGCTGGAAAGCGACATTCATCCGGGATATTGCACCTGCCAGGAATTCCTTCCAGAGTGAAGCATAGGTCGGAAACCTGGCGTTGATGGCGAACTTTGGTGACGTTGAGCAGAGAACCGGAAGTGAAGGTCCATAGCAGTGGCAGCACAAGTAATGTCCGTGGGAAATGGTCGTTCCGCCTCATCTTGATGAAGACTTTCTTTTGGCGCGAAAATCTGCAAAAGATGGAAGAACGTCGTTTGTTTTTTCATGAAAACAGGCCAATTACTGACTGGTATTCAGACCGCGTACTGACGGTACTGGTCTTTCCCACCAGATGACACTACATGTAGTCTACTTCTCATTGCGTGCCGCCAGCCTTGGTGGGAAATCTAGACTAAAAAGCTGGTATGATCCAACTTTTTGCATCACGTCGTTGCAAAACGTCTTTTGTTCGTTACTGGTCTGTGCTTTAATCAAAAAGTTATGTAACCGAAAACATGTGCAAGGAATGGCGTGTTTGATCTCTAGCTGATATAAATGCGTTTATTGTAACCTAATGCATTTTTTGTTGTGGCTAGAAATGGATTGTAATAGCCTAAGAAAAATGTGTCAGGAACTGTAATTTGAAATACAAAAAGGAGAAAAGAAAAAAAGGAACACAAAGTTGATAAATGTCTAAGTAGTGGCATTGAAAGTACGTGTACCGCGATATTACGGCGCTCGTTTCGCACGTGTTACACAAGAAAGTTCAACGAGGAGTAATATTTCATTCCACTAATAAATGGGCAAGAAATTACGAGTCACTAGTTAACAAATGAAACAGCACTCACGAATGACAAAAACTGCACTGCAACGAGTTTGACGAGTCCCATTAATTGGTCTTAAGCCAAGGAATCGTGAGTTTTCCATTTAAGGAGGATTTAGTTTGAAAGGCTAATCCATGGAAATAAAATTCAAATTAAAGGTGGTTGGTCAGTATTGTTTGATACTGATAACATTATTTCCGTTCACATTTTAGCTCAGTTTTTATTTCATAAAATGCCATATGTCTAACGAGTGAAAAGCGATAAAATAGGTTTTTTTTAACACAGATGTCTGACTTGAACGCAGATGGTGTACTGTGTCAGCAAGTATAGTTATGCATTAAAATGAAGTGCTTGTTCTCAAGATCTTGACTTATAAAATCTTTGAAAGAGATAGATAATGTTCTTATCTTAGTCTGATTTCTATCGCATCATTTCATTTTTGTCTGTTTCATGAGACAGCAGCACAAGCAGCGGAATTTCATCAGTACACGAATTTCCGCAATGTACAGTGTACATGTATTGACGCAAATACTTTTACCAGTTTCTATGTGGACCAACTCGTCATATTTATTTAGAAATGCAATAAAATGACGGCAAAGTTGTACTGCATCTCTGCACGTACATGTAAGCATACTGTAAATATTTGGAATTTCCCATTGGAAATACCGGATTTAGAGTGTAACGGGTAATTACTAAAAAGTTTTGGTTGGCAAATAACAGTTGGATAACTTACCACCAGTGAATCAGCATTCGAATGCAATCATAGCATCACCTTGTTATGCCGCACTACTAATAAGTTTAGTAGGAATGAACCAGAACGCAGCTACCCCAACTGGTGATGTGAAAAAATGGGGAAAATGGGATTTTTCAAACATTTCTTTATAGGACATAAACCTTCAATTCTTGGCACTTTTATTCTCCTGATAGCATATTTACGACGTGAATCGCACGTTTTTTTTATTATTTTTTTTTGTGAAAATTTACTAAGACACATTTCCTTTGGTCTAAACGACTATTGCAGATTACCTATCGATTCGCCTGCAATTATGGTAAAAACTGTCCCGAATTTATTTCCGCAAAAATTGTATGGAGCAGCGGCGAAAATTGGGGCAAATATTTGGATTGCTTGACAGTGATTCACACTGAAAAGACGTTTGGGTGGGTTTTCGGAACATCTTCCTCGCGGAAGTGTCCTTACTCCAATTTTCAGTAATCAAATACTATAGGAAGGACTCTCAGCAATTTGTTTTTCAGGCTATTTGCCTAAGGTCTTCCATGTTCCCATTTCGACGCCAATGTTTTCTAGGGCACTCGTTTCACATTTCGCCAAAACTATCGGCCCACTAGGTCAAACATCGGGCATAACGTGTCGCTTTTTCCCAGCTGCCATTTACACCTCTTGATTATCTAATCAAAACAATTTGAATGGAAAAGATTGAGTGAATAAATGCATAAACTGTGTCCTCGATTGACCGTCGCAAATGCAAGGCACCCCATCCCCCCCCCAAAAAAACACACTACACGAGTTCTGAGTTCATATCCTCATTTGAATAATCTCTATCGTGGTTCAGAACGGCGTGCATTTTAAATTATGTTCTACTACGTGAATTTCACGTCAATTTCAAAACTGGCCAGCCGTTTCTGAAGCCGTCTTTTGTTGGATGTCGAGTAACCCTATACTTAGACAAATGTGGTCAGGGCCACGATTTACAAAGTAACGAATTGATCGTGAGGAAGCGTTTTGTGCTTCTTGAATCTTAATTGTTATGCCGTTTAATAAGATCTTCATCAGCCATTTTTTTCATCCCAAATACGCGTTGCAGTTTTTTACCATTATTTCAAACCAATGTCGTCTAACGAATTACATGTAAAGTTTAATTGTGAACACCATTGAAGTCATTGATGTGTGTGGCAAAAAATTGGGCATGCACGTGTGAGTTCCGAATCAAATACATGTGCCAGAGAAATGGGCGTTTCTATCATTTGTTTCCCTGAGATTTCTATTGGACTCAGTGCTAAGCTTATTTTCATGCGCAATCCGCGTTTTTTGGTCATCAGTGTTTTTTTTTAAATTTTCATGGTTGAATTTAAGCTTTTTGCAGAGATATCTGAAGGATTTTTATTCTTGGCTGTAACAATTAATGTATACACTAAAGATCTGTAGCGTCAAGTTTACTGGAAAATTCTATATCTGTGCCTAGTTATCCATTGTCCAAATTACATATCAGAAATCAATGTAAAGGAATACCAGACAAAAAATAATTATATTTTGATAGCAATTATATTTTCTACCAGACGGAAACTAAAATTAAAAATGTCTTCATGGTTATGCGTAGCACGTGTTATCAAAACAATGTCTCGAGTCTCTGATCCTTTCATCCGTTCTATTCCCTTAATTCCCCTACAATGGGTTCTGAATAACGTACAGACAAGCTTTACGTTTTAATTCTAAGACATCGTTGATTACCTCCTGGAGTGATCGTATCAACAAATACCTTAAATATTTCACCCAAGGAAATCACTAGTCCGGAGAGATGGACGACAAAGAAAAATAATTCCAACTGCCAAACATTCAGTCTTTCAATCTTTGTCCGTAGACTTCTTGTCCGCTTTCATTTTTCGTTTCATATGCTAGCCAAAGGGGCTTTCACTTAATTCGACACGGTCTAAACAACACTATGCAAACGCTTAATTAACTAATGTTATATAACACGGGCCGTGCATTCTCTATGGGTTTCTCAAAGAAAACGGGTTCTGGAAATGATAATTGCTAGATGCTAAAACCGTCTGACCCACAAACCGAAATTGTTGCTGTTTATTAAAAATAGGTATTAAATAATCAGTCGAACTTCGATCGAATATTAAAAGCTAATGTCACTTTTTTGGATCAGCTGTCTATCACGCCGCGAGTTTTACAATAACCCTAATTGGGGAAGGAAACGAAATAATTAAAATCGATCGTGGGCTAAATCTCAGTTACGAAACGTGCAGAAACAGTAAGAAATTAACTTATCTTTCGCACACAGATTCGTGTAGTCACGTTGGATAAGCTACCGAAAAAACTCGGTTATGAAAATCGACAAAATTAGGTAGTCATATTGCTTATTTCGCATTTCTCTCTCGCGTGAAGTGTTGTGTAGTGCTCGAAAAATATCAATGACGATATTGCACCATCGCAGAATACATGTATTTTAATCTTCTTAATTACCTTCATTCCAGCCCATTGTGTCGAAATCAGAACCCCTACGCTACCTATGGGGTTTCTGAAACTTTCACTTTCATTTCTTGCCTTCTGCATGTAACGGTATCGCAACCGTAAGCCGTTATGCACCGAATATCGCACGCTTATCATCTCCACAAAGGTGTAAGAAAACCACCATATAAGAGTGGGAGGGAGTATCTTATGTAAAATGGTGCACGGCATGATGCCATTTGAATTTGGGTTTCTTTTCCATGTGAGGCCCGCAGACGAGGTCAAGGGATACCGGTGGATGGCTAAAAAGTGCTAATTATATCAAAAAAAAAAGATCGACAGCTCTTGCGTATCGTGATATTTTCTATTTATTTGTGAAATAGCTGCGCAGCTGCGAGCTGTAGGAATCATCGATCACAGATCCGTTTAAATCGCTAAAAATGCATAAACGGGGCTCCGAAAGTGAAAGTCACGTTCCCCCGTGGCATTATCAATTAAATTATGCCCAGTTTGCGGCGCATATTTACGTAATATTGCCAAACAAAGATGTACGCTCGTGATTCGTGACGATTAAAGGCTTCATAGGCCTACTATTGCACTCTACTGTTGGCATCAACCTCTTGAGCACTCGAGTCAGAAGAAAGTGTTCTGGAAAATGCATTGTAGTGGAAATAACAGAACGCTTTCAATGCAAAGGGGACTAACAGTTATGTTGTATACTGTCAATGAACGCTGTGCTGGATTTCGTGCAAAAGGCGTGACCAGAATTGTACGTCTGAAGTTTACTGAATGAAAATAACTTTGCCTAGAATGCACATGCTTTGTACATAACATACTTTGGAAGGCCCCAACTGGCGGAATTTGCTTGAATTCCTGATTGTGTTTCTTGGAATAACATGTGCATGCATTCAAACTTCATAACATTTTGTCCATAATTTGGTCTTTAACAATTGTTTAAAAATAATGCAGTGGACTCCGCTTAATCTGATCACATTGGACCCAGGCTATTTTGATAGCAATAACCGAATGATTCTAGTAGCAGCGAAATATAAGAAAAAGCGAAGCTATATAATTTGAATTATTATGTATATACATGTATACGTCACATAATTTAACTCTACAAAGCTTTTTACTGCTAAAAAATCACATAAGTGATTGCTTATATTGTTAGTTTACCATTTTTCTGTAACAGTTCATTAACGAAATTCTCATATTCGTATATGTATTGTATTTGAAAACACACCAAGTCAAAGTTATTAGTGCATACTTCTGTCATCTCAGCACTTGTTTGTGGTTTCTCAACGAAGATGAACGTTTAATATTTGTCAACAACAAAATCGGTTTCATTAGTCAGCTATATTTGACTCACAGATAGCCTGGCATGTGTCAGATTTATTCATTGGGGCTGCTATTGGAATATTTTCTTGTCAATGAATATCGAAAATTTGGAGGAATATTTCTCGCAATTTTTGATATTCATATAACAGATGGGACATCATTTTAGACATTTGCTGCCAAAGTTTCACATTTCTTGTATTTTATGAAAGCTCTATGGATGACGGAAAATGATAACAAGAAGCAAATTGTTGATTACAATAACTAATGGTTTTACTATGTATTTGCATACGAGTATTCGGGACATGGCAATTTCGATACCAATCAACGAATGATAACATTATCCGTGGGGAGCAAAACGATTGTTGCATGTTTAAAATGCAGCATTACGATTTTAACCAGGAGCAATTTTTAGATTAGGCCTATACATTGACTTAATGGGAGATGTCAGCAGCTGCGTCTCTATTTAAATATTTCCTGCGTTATCACATACAACTTTCAAAATTACATAATTGAGCAAGTTGTTTTGTTCGAGACGATTGCAATAATAATCGTCCGATCTGCATGAATTGTTCCAGATTACTCCCACGTGATACTTTTAATGATGAAAATGATTACATGTTTTGCTCCTCCTTTGCATCAGCATTGTTTAAAAGAATACTTTGTGTAGTTTTCTTATAAAAAAGCAGTAATGCGTGAAGCATAATGCTTCTTGCCATTTGAATTTGACATGTTTTCAAAGTTCGTCACCATATACGAAAATATTCAGCATCCAGTGGGAGTGATTGCAACTGCTTGCTAGACGATGTCCCAATGCGTTTCCATTTTGGTCGATTATTATATTTTATGCAACAGTCGTGTACTAAAATAAACTTAAACGAGCCTTTTTTATTTCGATTTCGTGAGGGCGGCCAGCTCGGACTTCTATTCGCCCTCTTGGGGGCGGCACTGTTAACTGCCAAACAATCATTGAAATATCTGGCACAGTTTAAGCTCGATATCAAAACGTTTGCATAGAATGTCCCAAGAGCTGAATTTAATTCTGATAGTTTTACCTTATCCAAATAGCAATCTTGCTTTGAAATCTCAGTCCCACGTTGGTACAAAAGGGTTTTCTCGATAGCATTGGGCTTTTTTTACCCCTTTGAGTAAAACTCACAATTGAATTAATCAGTGATTAGCTTACCACATGTTGACTCGGAAACCCAGCGAAACAACACACGTCGATACGCCTCATTTGTGCAAACTGTTGCAAAAATCAGATTTTTCTTCGCAATTGGGAGCCCCCTGGTGGCAGAGCCTCGTTCATCGGAGAAGTTGCATGCATTAGAGTTTTTGCCCCTATTCCTGTTATAATTAGCATTTTTTCCGTAACAAACTAGTTTTTCTTAAACAGGCCTATTTTCAAAGTGTGAATGGTCTGGTGAATGGCTTTTATGAGAGAATAATGAGCGCTTAGGTTACAAATATTAAATTCGGCTAATTTCTAATCGCTCGGCCTAGGGATTGGGAATTTAATTTCTCCCGTAACATCCCTCATTCGAGGCCGCCTTTCATAAAATTTGCGCAATTTTCAAATTTGCGTGTCGGTTTTAATAACTTTTAGTCGTGCCAAGCAAGGTAAAAGTTTTAACAAAACATGCCATGAGAATAAGAGGGAAGTCACACGTATTTAGGGACAATTAAATGGCGTTTCCGTTATATTTATTTATTCGATTTAAAACACCAGAAACGGAAAAATAGTTTTCTTTATTCCCTTTTTATTCGCTCGTTTCTGTAAGACGAACGCAATTCAACGCATCACGATGCTCCTAAGGTTCAGAGCTCCCTAGAATGGCAGTTTTATAATGAACGAAGCCAGTGAATACAGGATAATCATAAAGTCTCTGCTATATACAGTATCACGAAATGGTATTGGAACCTTGAATTATTCCGGTGTGAACGCTCTAAACACGTATTCAAAGGAAGGCGTTGCAGGCAGATGATGTCAACTTCTGTTAGTATTCGCTGTAGTGACGAAAGTGATTAGAAACAACAGCAAATAAAAAACGATCAATTCTTTGTGGCAATTTTCAAACAATTTAAACTTATTAAAAGTACATGTAGCTGACTATGCCTGCGTTTATATACGGTATGTGTATCTATGAGCCTGATGGACTGCTAAATTATTCCGAGGTTTTTTGGAAACCGTCAGATGGTTTTCTTGCATTCTGTGCACATTTCCACTGTTAATGTGGTGTTTTGAAAATGAGCTGTACAAGCAGCGGCGCGAACTGGAAGACGCCAACTTGTGTTTGTTATTTTGTTTACAAACAAATGGTGTGAAAAATGTTATTATACCTGCGACTTTTCAACCTCTTATTTTCCCATGACCCCCCGCGATCTTTTATTCGTTTTCCACGTTGTACTAATATTAAACGATAAAATTAAAGTTTCTTCGAGCATTCATTGCGTCGCAAGGTAAAGATGATTTTAGTTGATCAATGTCAATACAGGGCCCTGCATTCAACTCGCCGCATAAATTCGAAGCCTTTTGACCTTAATCGTCATCATTAAGCCACCCCCTGCAATGTCAACATTATTTTATTCAAAGGCATTTTCCAAAAGGAGAAGAAAAAGCCATTTTCCTAAATTCTTCGCTGTTGCTTTTCTAGTTTAAGTAGGAAGAAAACATTTGTATGACATAAAGATTCAACCGAAAAATTTTCCTTTTTCTCCCATTAATTCCGTCTTTGAATTGGTGTCAAATGACGACAAGCCGAAACAATTTTGGTGTCAGACCATTTATTACTAATGTCAAATTTGGCCGGGAATTTGGAAGGAAAAATGCCAAAACAACTCGCGGAAAATTTAGTTCGTTTTTAGGGTCGAGATCCCTCTCAAAACGCTGTATGTGTTTAAAGGCACAAATGAACGAAATTAGAATCCCCTTAAAAATAGAGCGATTTTGTAAATGTTGCTGTGTTCAAATTTCAATTGACTCGCATAAAACAAGTCTCTTTTGTATTATCAAGTACGTGTAGATTATTTTAAAACTATATTACTGCTTATTCTCTATAATTTTGAGAAAGAAAATGTCTTCCTGTGCTCTTTATTATAAACGGCAATTATTTTTAAAAAATCTCACAGAAACAACTTTTCGTTATGCTCGAGATACCATTAAGTACATAAGGCTGTCCATTCATTCCTTTCTTCGACTTCCTCGCAATCTTAATCTTACTGAATAGGTTGCAGTGGGCGCAAATGTCACCATGGAAATCCGTTGACAATAACAACTGAATTGCATTTAAATAATGTCCATATAGGAAGGAGAAGTAGCTACATGTACATGTATACAACATATATTATGCAAAGTTACTCATATAGGAACAGGATGTGTCACTCCAATGATATTTGGATTTGATATAGAAAGCATCTTAAAACAATAATGTACTCTTTTAAGGCATCAAAACGAGGTGTTTATCTACGTGGTAACTGAACCACCTGTATCTGGATCCGCACTTACGCGGACAAACACTTATCAATTGCATCTTGTTAGAAACATTGACTTAACGGACATAAAGCAATTTGTCCAATAATAAGATTGGGAGGTTAGAAGACAACGAATAAATTGTTGTTTCTTCGTACGCAGGTGTGCTTTATTGCAGTCATCATCGAAAACATGTACATGTATCTGCATGCGATGGAGATGAGACTTTGCGAATCAAATCAAAGAAAAGTCCAGATGGCGCATTGTTGAAACCCTGGAGAATGACGAGACTGGAGCGCCGTTATATCTCACCAGGTTCCGTGAAATTGCTGCGTCACCTGGTGAAAACACGTGCACCTTATCACTTTGCATTTATATTTAAACCTAGGTCTGTTTTTTGGCTACAGCTGGAAAAACCTACACTGCCCATTCCGAATATGACATCGATTTTTTTCAACATGACGATTTGACAGGGTTCGAAGAGTTACTCGTCCCCTGCAGTTCTCACAGTACCTGGAAAACCTGGGAAAGTCAAGGGAATTTTGAAAGTTTTTCAGATTTGAAACAGACTGGGAAACCTGAGAAAGTCAGGGAAATTTCGAAAGTTTTTTGAGAAAGTCAGACGATTGCTTAACTTCTAATTATCATTTCAATCCAGGTTTTTCATAAATAAGGTTTGGCGTTGCCCATAGCACAACGAATATAAAACCACAATATGGCAGGTTGGTTCCTTCCTTCTATTAGCTTCATTATGGCAATATCGAAATTTGCCAAATTAAAATAAATTTCGAGCATCTCAGTACTCCCAATTAAAAATACGAATTAAGAAAGTGCCTAATACCTTGATGTTGCACTAATTCCTTTATTATACAAATTCAATATTGGTCGACGAGAAAACTTTAAATAGCCAGTAAAAATACAGTTTGGAACCTGGGAAACCTGGGAATGCCAGGGGATTTTGTTACTAAAGCTGTAGAAAAAAATGTCGTTAAAACTGTCGAGCATTGAATAATTTTTATTTTTTGGCACTCATCTTCCATATGCAATTTAAAAAATTGTTCCCTTGAACAGCTTGAAATATCGTTAATGATCCATGACTATGAATCCGTTTTCTTTGGCGAAATAAAGAAGCAGTTTTATAAACTGGATCGAGTTATCTCCACACGTTTTCGTGAGATGTCCGAAGACAATCCAGGATCTTGTCCGGATTATTTGTGGGAAATCTGACCATATCGCAGAGGACAACCCCTGCGAGAGCGCCTCCAGTGGCCAGCCTTGACATAATTCCAGTGGGGCTTACAACTTTTCCAACATTTTATTGGAACTGTTGTTGGAACGGGATGCGCTAAGACCCTCAGTTTTGGGTTGGGCTGCCCTCGCGTGGTTTAAGGATTCCAATCAGTTCCTCGACGATTTGCATAGCAAACAAAATCCATTCGGCGCTTATGCTAATTATGTGGGCCTGCTTAAAGTCTTGTCTGCCACGCTGCTTTTGTTGTGGCCCGCATACACAATCGCAATCGCATTTTAATGTATTGCGAAGACATCTAAGAACTTTCCTCAGAAGATAAATCGTTCCCTCGGCATCGAATGACATTGACACTATATAGGAAACCTTAATCAGGTTTCTAAATTAAGGTGGAGTCGTTAATATATTTGCAGCCTACTGCTACTCGAGGTATTATATTTAACGCAGATCTCTGGCACATTAGACGCATTGTCCACGTGCCAACTGGGCGTTTGTCCCGAAAAATATATTCAGAATTTCTCAATATTTTGACTGAAATTTCGGCTAAAGATAAATGGTAGCGTTATTAAACGAAGGCATGGGTAATAAAATACTTTTGAAACGGCGATAAATTTGAAATACTAGCGGTTCCATGACAGGTCAGGGTTGCTGGCATTATAACTCGCATTACGCAAGATTTGAATAATTTTATTTGATATAGGAATATGGTGAACCCGAACAATGAAGGATTTAGTCATGGATAAGAATTGCGAAGCCAATTTAAAATAAAAATTTCAATTCCTGCTCAACTACATGTATAGCCAATCACATGTCGTGATATTAGACATTAAACGATGTGACTGCTCTGCTCACTGTAATAAGATTAATCTGATTTTCTTGATGATATTGCATCATAGCCTAACAACTTGGACCATTGACTGAGGAAATATGCAGTACCGGTACGTGTTTTGCGCATTTTCTCAAGATTCGAAAAGCGTTGCGTGGTTAGCGCAAATTATGCCATAATGCATAATTTGCCTTCCCATAATCCTATTTCTAGTCAGTTACTGGTTTTTGTTACTGAAGAGGGAAATTTTCGTTAAAAAGTTTAGGCTATTGTTGTTAAGAAACTCATAAACATGCACTTTATTGGACCATTTGTCTGTCTGTTCCTCAAAACTTTCAGTACATGTAGCGAGACTACTCTATCGCGAAATGTACACTGTGACCGAAAATACTTGTACCCTGCACGTCAAGAAAAATAATTGGTAAATATTGAAATTGCTCTAATTTTTTGTAAGACAATTCAGGTGTTCGTGCGTATCTGGGAAATGGAACAATCGGAATGGATGCTTTCGATCACCCTGTACAGCGCAACACCTGTTTACTGCAGTCCACATTTATGGTCCACTGTGTTATTTTACATTTAATCAGTTTCTTTCGATATCCTATATTGATTTCTCGCTAATTTTGACTTTAGTAGCTGAGGCCCGATGAGAATTCAATGGAAAAGAAGTGTCGTTCTGAGGCTGAGCGATTAAGTTAATATCGACGTGATAAACCTGACCATTCGAATGACGTATACCTCTTATCAGGCGCTCTAAAACTGAGTTGATCGTGTCGGGAACAATGCATGCTATCGCGTTGTCGCCTGTATAATCCCGATTGACTCATTCATGATTACTTATTAGGTTAACCAGTTGAATGTATTTTATGCAGACACTGGATACATAATAAGCAGAATATCGAATTGAAAAAGTGTGCCCAAGTCTCCAAGATCAATAGTTAGTAATATCGATTTTGAATTTACATGTATGCCACAAGCATTCAGGATAGGTCACAAACAAGACATCACGATGGAGGTCGAGTTGAGCTACAGTATTGAACTAGTACTTGTTATCACTAATTAGTGAAAGTTAGAATTACCAAAAAGGAGCACGATTGTATGACCACCTTTTTTAGATTTTCGTTGCTAGCTAAGCCATGATCAATTTTCGGAAAATTGTTTTTCCAGCAATGCAGGTAGTTACCCATCATGCTTTGCGAATGCAGCATTACACCTCGGTACTTCCCCGATGGGCGCTTGCTCGTAGTCGCTGCACAGATTCTGTGAAATACGCTAATATGCAATGCAGTCTATAGTACAACATACCTAAATCTTGATTTTTGTGTTAGCAAATGACCTCACCTTTCGCGATTTTAGTTCTCGTGTTGATAAATTGAGCGGTTTTTATTTTATCTTCATTGCTTACACGATGCTTTGGTTACAAACAGTTGTGATAAAGTTGGTTAAACGCAATTGGGCTGACATTTAAATGTTGGTCTGAATGAATTCATCTAAACCAGCATTAAAAATTCCCATTTTTTTAGAAATTGAGCGGTTTTTATTTAATATTCATTGCTAGCACGATGCCTCGGTTACAAAAGTTGTGATAAAGTTCGTTAAACGCAATGGGTTGACATTTAAATGTTGGTTTTATCTAATTCATTAAAACCAGCATCATTGGAATTCCCATTTTTTAAAGTTGTAGCAATATTTCTTTTTCCATTAAAAGCTTGTCAACTCGCCTGGCAAACATTTTAGCCAGTAAACTCCAATCAAGTTAATCTTCATTTTTTTTTAAGCAATGTTAGTCTCAGAATAAAAATAAACGAAAATCGTCAACCTCATCCATGCTCGCATCCCGAAGGCAGGCAGCACTCCTGTCCCATGGAGGATGGGAGCAAATGATGAGGGCAAAAGCCTCTTAAGAAAAAGATGTCTCTTAAAAAAGACAAGATTCTTACCTGGGTGAAAACCAAGTCGTATCCTAGGAGAGACGTTCTCCTGGAAAACTCGTTACGAATGTCTTTTTTTCGTGTCAACGTAGGTCACGAGTCTCTGCTTCGTGTTCGACTGTCCAACGCTGAACACACGCGCACAAATCCAGTGGTCAAGCCTCGTTTTTTCAGCGCTAATGTTTTGACAGGCTCATTCAGCGGGTCATGTTGTTCTCCCTTTCGTTCAGGACGCTGTTTCGAAATGTCAGTCAGTCGGTCAGTTGGCGCTGCTGCTGCTGCTGCTCACTTTCCCTTTCTCAACTGCCAAAGTCAGTGTCGTAAGCATTGCTTAACCTTCTTATATATACGAAGCCCAGTTGCGCAGCATGGTGGATTTCGGAAGGGACGACGCTCCTAACTAGCTGCGCCAACTTTCACGCGTTTAATCTTAACCCATCGCCGGACGGCTTTCTCATCTTCATTTTTTGGCGGCTGGGAAATCCCCCAGGGGGGCCAGCGGCGCCCTCTGGCGGCCGTCACGTGGGCCGCTCCCCACCAACTGACCCCCAACGCTCGTCCCGATTGGCCGCGGCCCACGGCGTCCCCACCACCTCATTGGCGTCGAGATTTTTATCACAACCCAGTCTCTCATATACCCATTGGAGAACAACTAGCGTTTTTCACGTACCAAGGTTGCCAACATGTTTCAAATTGCGCTATTTGGCTAGTGGATTCCAAGGAGAGTGCATCATAAAAGCAAGCTGCTTTCTCCGGGTTTCGATGGGTTTCATTCTTCCCATAATGCCCAAAAAAATTCAGCTCCTCCTGCAATGGTCAACCTGGAGATAATAAAGCGTTTGAACAATGCTTTTGTTTTTCCACTCTATTCTGAGCGTCTCGAGCTTTTCCTAACTAAAATTTATCCTAATTAAAACTACGTGCTCTTAGTTTTTATATCGCCATATGTGATTTATGGGCCTTTTTTCCAGCCAATTTGGTATGCCCAGTCGTGCTCTATCCGCATATGCAATTAGCAACTCGTATAATACGGCAAGCAGAAAACCTACGCAAGAAACGTGTAGCCGGCCCACGCAAAATTGTTGACATTTTTATATCTCTGGCCTGCACGCTTAATTGTGGCAATGCATTGGTTTGGGCGAAGTTAACAATTTGTGTCCTGAGGATTGGGATCTTCGATCAGGGTTCCCATAGAACCTGGGAATCCTGGGAAAGTCAGGGGATTTGTAACTCACTGGGAAACCTGGGATAGTCAGAGGAATTTTTAAAATTTTTAAAAAAGTCAGGGGATGTCCTAACTTTTAATTGGAATTTCGGTCTAAAGGTTGTTCATACATGTATATCGATTATGGCGAGTACCATGGTAGGTGAAGTTGTCCTTGTTACAATGAAAGAAAACTCCAATATAAGCAGATACATGTAGGTTCTTTCTAGTCGTCCTTATTATAAAAATAGAGAAATTTTCCAAATTAAGGAAAATTGCGAGCATCCCAGTATTCCTAATTAAAAATCCAAATTATAAAGTTGCATTAATTCTTTGCTATTGTGTGAATTCCTTTATTATACAAATTCAATATTTATCATCCTAGTCAAAGGCCATATTGATTAAAAACACTATATTAAATGGCAGATTCTTTTTTACTTGATATTGGTCGATGGGAAAACTCAAGATCAGGGGAAAAGGAAATTTTTAACCTGGGAAGTCAGGATATTTTGTTACTAAATCTGTGGAAACCATGTTAGATGGAAATGCTGGAATCCGCATGTACCTCAAGTAATGTGGGTGGGTCCACAATTGAAAATTTATCTTCTTGAATGCATGGCCAGCAATAATGGATCCCGTTCGTGTTTCAGTATTTAATCAGTAGTGCTGATGTGCTGTGTGGTTTTGAATTTTAAGCAGAAATCCTCGATTTTGCTATTTTAATTGAGTCATACAGTTTTAAATGCTGTCAGATGCTGTATACTCAGTACTACACCGTATCTAAGTTAGGTAGCCTGTTCTAATATTAGCACGATACGAAGTTACGAAACATTATTGAAAAAAAGTGGGAAGCGCACATTGTCATCTTGTACGGTCGTACAAGACGACGACACCATCATAGGAATTGAGGTTACTGATAGTCTTCGCTTGTTCAAGGACGGTACACAAGACAGTGTCTATATTTCCTTGTTGACATTAGGTCAGTATGTATAATTGGGCTGGATTAAATACTTGGAGCGTGCTTTCACCATTATGCAGTATTACAGGTAATTGAATATTTTGAGTACATGAATAGTAATACACATGTACAGAGTGCGGCTGAATTCATTAGACGATTTAATGTATATTGGGCACCGCATCAACATTTTAGTATAGCCTCATTATATGCTGAATGCGGGTCATTTTGGCTACTGTTTTAATAGTTGTACTACCGCGGTACTTGTAGATTGAAGATATGTAAAGCTGTTATAGAATTCAAAAAGCTCCATTAATGTCTAAATCTCAACGCCTCAATTAGAAATGTCGTTTGGACACCAGGATGTCTGAGAAATAAGCGAGAATCGTTATGTAATAAGTAACAACAATTTGATTTAATATCTCGGAGAATTTCTATCTCATGTTCGAGTATACGTGTTGTTATTTGGCCATGACAGTGTTTTTTTTTATTCTTGCAAGTACGTGTTATTGGTAAATGAATTGGTACTGGTATCTACCGTGCTAAATAGCTGTAATATTTTACGTGACAATGCTTCGCTGATTATTACTGCACGTAATTGACGTGTTCAATAATCGCCACCTACAATCACATGTTACTGTAGCATTTAAACCATTTCTTGATGAAGAAAGTTTAACTCGGAAAAACCAATGGGATGTGACGTCGTTTCGACCACGTGGGGTAATTTAACGCGGAAATTAAGAGTTGATCATAAGTACAACTTGTATAATTCGGTAGTTTAATAACCAAGATCGCTCATTATTAACCATTTGTAAAATTACATTTATATGCCTTTTTGTTCATTAAGAAATCGTATGCAGCTAATTAATACTGTTCATTAGGCATGGGGAATACATAAATACGAATCTAGTCAGTAGCAGTTACATAAATGAGTTCATAGATGGCGCTGAAGATGAAAAGGGCGCGTCTGATTCTTCATCATTGCAATGTATTTGCATCAAAGTTGAAACCATTTATTGTCCAGTTAGGTGTTCGTTCAGTGTTGCCGTTAATAATGCTGTCTGTTGTTTGTTTACTGTGAAGAAATCCCTTTACTTAATTTAAAAGTATACGTAGACATCGCTACCTGGTAATGAAGGTTTAGAACTTGACAAAGCACGCCTAATTCCATGCGTAAAATTGGTCCAAGTTCAGTATACGATCAACACACTGCTTTTTGAAGGAAGTTTACTTTCCAATTAACCCTTTTTTTCCTTTTGCCTATCATTGACGAGCGTGTGTCGTCATCATAAATCAAGATTTTGCCGATCAACGTTTAATTAAGTCCATCTCGAGCACGCGGATGTTGGTTCCCCTGAGCAATAACTGCTTTCTCCCAGAATGCAGTTGGGTGCCATTGACCCTTTGCAAATTAGGCTAACCACCCCTAAGTCACCGAGTGCAGCGCTTTGTACCTGTTATTTTATCGCGTTGTTTTGCGTCTGACAAATAGAATTCCAGTAACAGTCAATCAATTGCGGCCGAGGTCAAAGTGAAGCCGTAGTAACTACACGCGCATAACTTGGGCGCCATGTTGGAACTCCTGGCACCACGTTTACTGCAGGTTGCACCAGCAGACATCTCTAGCCATCTTTAGGTTCAGAGCACTTACTCATTTATCGTTTGCTTGATAAACAACCCTAGCACACCATTCATTCTCTTCATATCAGTTCATCTGCAGTATTTTAGCATTATCTTCAAAACCTAGCTGCTGTCCAAATATGTCAAACAACTAAAATATTTATTGACGGCGTGCTTCCCAATGAGCGGACTTTCTCTATAAACAGAATTTCTGTCCATCATGCCTACTGAAATAATTTCTGCGACTGAATTTCCTATTATCGCCTTGAGAATATTCTATTCCAATTAAAACCCTATTGTTTCAATGACGAATGCGTCAATATTGTTCAGGGCGTGTGGGTGACTTACCAAACTGTTTGTTATTGAGGAAGGTGACAAAAGCTTTTCTCATCTACTTAATCACCGAATGCATTCTTTTACAAAACCCACGGGTGCAACAAAACTGCCTAAAGGGAAGTATCGACTTGTTTGCCATATATAGGATTGCCATATATTAGAGTAGGCCACAAAGATGGCCGAAAACTGCCCTAAGGCGGAAGATGTCCCTGCAATCGTTAAATTCAGCAGCACAATGTGCATGGTGCTTAATTCTGGGTGGGATTAGTGCACAAACTATACTGAGGTGTGCCATGATGCATTACGCATGACATTTGCGTTAACTGTGGTGCAATTTCGTGTCGATACAGAGCTTGTGAATGACTGACTTTAAAATGTATAAACACTTCTCAATGTGAACGGTATGTGCACACGATGACCACAGCACACCTTATTAGGAACACACCTACCTGTATTTATTATTCTTTGGCAAGGAATGTTAATGGCTTATACATTAGCTAGGCAACGAGGCTGTAAAAAATGCTGATTTAGCGGCCATAGCAGGCACTAGTTGTTCAGATAAAACATTTTTGGTGTTTTCTGGTGAAGGAAATATCGACCGGCTTTGAATTTATGCTAAAATTCTTGAAAATGAAATGTTTGAGTGTTTTTGCAGTATTGTTGGGCGGTTTCTGAAGGGCGCATACATGTACATTATTTAGAAACTGGTGGTAGTGAGAAAAATTTCGATGACTGACTAGAATTTCAAGTACAGGTGCTTAGTCATATGAATTCTGTTGAAAATGAAATCAAGATAGCCAGGATTGATTTTACGGTTGATTTGATATAAAATTTACTGATAGCCATTTATAGTTTTTATCAGCGTTTTGGAAAACATCGAGGCGCCACGATTAATTTTATACCCTATTATACACCATATAAGATTGGTCAGGTAATAAATAAGTGGGATGTAATAGCAATAAAGATAATTGAAGCAAGATTCATGCCACCATATTCGTTGTACATTAGTTTATAAATATTAATTATACGAACAGGTATACAACTTGACTCAACTGGAGATACTGAACTTATTAATAAAGGATCAGGCACACAGCACATTGAGTTGAACCTAAAAAAAGCAACGCCATGCACTGTTGACGATGCGAAAATAACTTTTTCTTTCCCAGTATCAAGATTTGACCATATTCCGAATTGATAAAGTATTCGCAATTAGTGATTAATTAGCTTGATCATAAATATTCATAAAATATTCGTCATAAAAAAATATATACCATAAACCTCATCAATATTCCCGGTAATCGGATTACCCAATTACCAAGTTTTTTTTCTCCAGCATAGCATACATGTATAGGCGTCACCAAAATTTAAATGAGGCATAACCCAATTACTCCACTTGGTTTAAAATTTGTTTTAAAAACAAATGCATATAGTATCTGACAATTGGATAACATAATAATTACTAATAATTAATAGGTAATTATAATAATTTCGACGTTTCGTAATTACTCTCAATTTATTCATGCTTTAATTTTCAGTTAATAGATAGTTATTAAGCTCTCGGTGTCGTGGTGTCTTTTTCAATGTTTTTGTCTGAACACCCAATTGAACAAAAATGGCGTGGTGTACATATTATTAAGAAAGGATTTATACAATATTGTGAACTTGTATATGGTTATCAGAATATTACTCAAACATCTCGAAATCTTGACTTATACAATACACCAATATACCGGTATTATGCATGTGGTTACAAACATTATGAGCACCCTTGTCCTGTTTTATAAGTACATCATCTATCAAATACACTGGTACAGTGTGTAAGCAGGTCACCGTTTCTTCATTTTCTGAATACATGTACATGTACAATGCAAGTAATTTGTCAGCTTCCTCCAGCTTTGGAAGTGAGAATTTTCGGAGAATGAGGGGAATTCGAGTAGGAACATGCTAATGATACTGTCATTGTTGCATTAAATATTTCGTTTACCCAGCGTGCCAACAAGCTTTATTTGCGCTATAAACGAGTTTATTTTACCTATTTCTTCTCTAAACTAACATTTTTCTATGCAAAATCAATATTGGTGTATCTATCACACACACGGTGATTTTACCTTGGCCCGTGCACGTGCGCATCCTACACGCATTGCCTGGCTGTTGGAAACAACCCTTAATTAGCTTAATGGCAAATTAACCCGTTGACTGAATTTCCTAAGTCGAGATGCTCTCTCTCTCTCTCTTTCGCCGACGGGCAAATTATGCCAATTCTCCTCCGTTTAATTAATTACGTTTAACGTTAACAGATTGGAGGTTATGGCATTTGGTGAGAACGTCGGCGGTTTTTTTTTCTTCTGCCTATTATGCAACAGCAGTTTGAATATATTCTAGTCAGGTAAAGGTTACGATGAAAAATCGTGGTTTTGGGAATCTAGTCAACAAATGTAGGTCTTTGAAAACAGGCTGGAGCAAAATGAGAAGTCCACCCGTTTTTAGGAAGGGCCCTTATGCGGTTTTCGGTAGAAGAAATCTGCTATGGTGTTGTCAAGTTGACATAAATTAGTGCCGAATAACAACTATGCATAGGAACGGTAATCTCTGAGCAACTTATTGGATAAGAAGTTGGTAATAGTAGCAATTTTTATTTGTCATGCCTACTTGTCGAATTTTTTCCGGAGATGGAAGTTTTGCTGACATTTCTTAACGAATTGTTAACTTTCATCAGCGTTTCTATTGTCAAGGTGTTTACTCGCTCTTCTAAGACTACCGTGCCATGGAGTTGCTGACTTGCTGACATGTGAGAAGTTATGTCAGCAGACACAAATGTCACTTTTAACCAGTTACTGCTATTAACGTCACTGACTCACTGCAAAACTACACAAATCGCTTTAGTGAATCAAGTGTAGACTTGAACACTTGAACATTCGTCCAACACGGTGGATTAATGATTTCTCAGTGTCTGTTCTGCAGCAATTCGGTTATTAGGCTGCTGTTCACACGCTTCAATTAACGTAATATAAAGGGGGAATTTGAACCTCATTTGTAACCTGCGGTGTCCCCAATACCCACTATCTTACTTTTACGTTTTTCAATGTGTGTGTCAGGGTTACAAACGGAAAGGTTGTTACTTGAGGAGTAAACGGAATAGGGAAGAGGCATCTCGAGGAGCTCTACCCTCAAAAGACAAGAATTTGTACTGAAATTTACATAATTTCGTTGGCTGAAAAATCGTGCATAAAACCAATCGCACGTTTTTGTAGCTGTTTTATAGTGAAAAACCAGGTAACAATTAAAGTGGTGCGTGCATAAATCAAATTGATTCCTACTTAACTGTGGGAAAACTGATCATTGCATAAGACGAGTTGTTTTTATTACCAGCGCCCTTACTTCGTAATAGTCGCGATATTTCAAGCAGTGGATCAGATTTTGTGATCAGGTAGTCAGGCAACTGTGCGAAAATTTTGATTACAGATTTTGACTGAATTTTTTCATGCAGTTGTTTAAATCGTACAAGATTTTATTCAGCTTTTCTGAAAATGTTTTCTTAAAACGATTTAGAAGACAGCGAGGCACTTAGTTTCACCGCATTAAATGCTTACGCAGTTGGATGCCGATGTCACAAATCAATTATCACGAAGACCGAGACAATGGCAGCATTCCTTTTAATTTCTCGGTAAGGAGTCGAGACCCTCCCAAGCATTCCATTTTTGGATACGGCTGTTTAGGTTGAGAGCCATTTTAAATTAATTAAAGCGTGCCAAGGGTAATTGCTTCGCACAAACCCTGATACATTGTACAAGTAACTAAGTTTGTTTTGGTGAATATTTCATTTAGATGGCCCAGACGCCAGCTTGATTATTGGGTTAAATAGTGGGTTTCTTTCGGTATTTATTATGCACAACAATAAGTAAATAAAAACGAGGTTAGGCCAGAAGTAAGCGACAAAATAATGCTCGTGACAACATTTACTTCTGTTCAATATTGTTATAGGCATGGCTATCATCAGCATCATCAGTGGCTTATATATAGAAAATGCGTTAATGACCTGGAATTGAACGTCTATGAATGGCTATATACACGCGTGCAAATAGTGTATTTTCGAAATACTTAGCACAACAAATTCTCTCGTTTTATTTCCAAAATAAAACAGGGGCCTGTGGTTTCACCTTGGAACGTATACCCACTTAAATGCATGTCGGTTAAAATACACCTGTTCGCTAAATTTAATTTCCTAGTAGACCTTTAAACGTCCGATTTATGAAGACCACCGCTTTGCAATGAAATGCCCGTCAGGATGACAGCAGAAAACTGCGGCTGAATAAAACAATGTGTAAATATTTCAGGGACTCGATTTTGAAACAACAATTTCCCCCTTATTTGGATGGTTCCTATTCGAGGGATTAATAGCCAATTACGTTGTTTCTCGAAATTTCAGTGCGGCAGTTTAGCTGAAATTTGCGGTGATCAAATCTGAAATAGCATTGCTTTCGTATGTAATTGTCCGCTTGACCCCCTTCCTTTTTTAATTGTCACATTCCCGGACTGCATTTTTTGAAAGTGAACGCCCCCTACCGTCTGCGGGATTTCCCTCGCACGCATTCAGAACTGCTGAACGTTAGAAGGGGTTGAAATAAAAATTGGGATTTACAACCGGATGTGGACTCTCTTTCCCCCCTCAAAGGCACTCACCCCGAGCCGATTTAATAAATAATGCAAACGCTAAGTCATTCTGGGAGGCTTTATTTCGCCAAAACCCCCCTTAATTTTAACTCGAGCTAATAACCCCTTGGTACGAACAAACGAGAGTAGTTAATGGGAGGAAAGTCCTGGACTAAGCCTGTGTGCGTTTCGAAATGCCATTATCAAGGGTGAAGGAACTTTCTTTTAAAACAGTAATATTTAAGGAGGAAAAAAATCGGGCAAAAACACGAGTCATGGTTTTTTAATACGTGATGCCACACAAAATGATTTGACGTTTTCCATTTTTTTAAATGTCGTATTAGGCGTGGAGGAATTGGAAATGAATTCTATAGACACCGAAGATGTATTGCGGTGCACCCGTGCTTATAATTGCGCTGTCAACTTTGAGATTTACAGCAATGCTTAATCCCGAAATCAGTCTCAGGTACTGAGGATGGAGCCGACTATTAATAACGTCACTAACTAATGTCACGAGATCAAATAATCCAGAAGCAAATGTTAATTTTTGAATCCTCGTTTCGAATTGCATTAATGTCGCTAATCGGTTAAAGAAAACCAAAAGCATTTTAACATGACCTACGAATAACATACTGTACCTCGATATTTTCAATATTCCTGTCCAAAATCCAACCAACATGCCAGTATTGTCACGTTTGAGTGCATGGGGTTCCTTAAACGCGAGAAAACATGTAGGCCTACATGTTATTCGAATTAAATTCATGCTAACTATGTGATCCTACTTTCCTAGGCATTTAGCAGAGAAATCCTTAGTGATTTAATTTTTTTATGTGAGATTACAGTCAGGCAAGAATTGAATTTGAAATGCATGTTCAGTATGTTCGTTCATAAAGGTCGAAGTGTTCCTAGATGATCTCGTCTAATACGAGTATCGTCCCATTTTAATGGTCGGGAATCCCCTTCGTCACTCAATTACGTTCCAAACCTAGATTTTACCAGTAATAACCATTAGGTGCTTGCTTTTTAATGTATTAATTGCATCGAACGAACGCCCACGCTAGCCTGCGTTCCGTACTCGTTGGCCCACTACGCTATTATGTAATCCCACAAGTACCCATTATTGAAACACGAAAATTAAACGATATATTTGTAGGGCCTACGAAACCAGCACTTAAATAGAGGAAGGGTTTTTCCGTGTGCACTTCAGAAAATCCCCTTTGCCAACAAATATACGCATGTCACTCATTGTGTATTTTGACTTCTGCAATTCACTCTTCAGCGCCTCTGTATGGCGGCATCAATTGACATGCTAAGTTGTGAATGCTTTATTTCGGTTGGTGGAGGATCGGATGTGGTTAAAAACCGAATTGGATTTCTCTGAAACTTTGTAGATACATGTAGTTAACAGCAATTTGCAATTGTTTTCAAATGCAGATTCTTCGTGGTAAGCCCTTTTTTGTCCATTCATCAGCATTAACGTAAATGTTCGTGGGCAGCGATAATTCATAAGTGATTTAAGCTCGTAAAAACATAGGTAATTTCCATAAAGTCAGTGGAAACGCACACACGAAGGAAATACCCGTTTTATGACGTGTATTTGAAACAAGGTCAAAGGCGAAAGTGGAAGTTTATGTCTGTCACATTGTCGAATGCGTTTCGAAATTCGTCCAAATAAATGGGCACAGCTATGGCACACGGTAGCAGTAAACGAAAATGCGTAAAAATGACCAGTAGGTCAAACACGGGAATTGTATTGCGAGACACTGACCCTTGGTTGGACATCGCCGTTACGGTTGAAACTCAAAAACAAAACATTCCACTTACTTTCTGAGTTGAAATTACGAGGATTTTATAGCTGATGTTATTGTGTTCAGCAATAAATAAGCAACCTTTCTTGCGCAAATAACCGTTGTAAACGGACGAAAAACACTTTCCCTTGTGTTTACCCGAGATCCGGTCAGCTTGAGGTGCTTTTAAGAGTGGCCAAATTGGCCTTTATTATTCCAGGCTATATTTAGGACATGGTGCAGGTGAAACGGCTAGTTGAGTTTAACAAGGGAAGTGGGCTTAACTGAGCAGCGCTCGGGGTTAGGACCATACAATAAGAGTTGGACAAAAAATTAGCATTTCTTTGCCATGTAGATATATCTGTTGTATACCCTTCAGACACCCTGTAGAATGAATATTTAGTATTTTTGCCGTTCCCTAAACTAACTTGATTTATGTGAACTTTAAGATAGTGGCCTGCAGTTTAAGCAGCTAGTGCTCTTACAGAAGAAGATTAAATGTAAATATAAAACTGCTGGTTAATAATTAAATCCGGTTATGGTTGATATATTGTATTTGCTGGGAAGTGATTAAATGGAAGATTTTTCGTCTTTTTCAAGGACGCGGTACCCCATAACAACAAACTTGCTGCAAGACGTGGCATTAAACGCTTGTTTTCCAACATTAATGCTAAATAAAACCCCGCTTATTTATCATCATTGATGTGGAAAGGTAAAAAATGCAAGTGCAAAAGAAAATCCCCCCCTAGTCTGCTTGGACGCGGAGACCGAGTGGGGACAACGTGTTTATTGACCCTATTCCATCGGACTGATTGATTAGACGACAAACGTGAATCGAAGCCTTGGAATGTTTTTAAAAAAATTGAAAATCCTTGCTAACAACGCGGATTTTCCCGAATTTTTTAAATTCTTTTCAAACAAGTGAAACAACACAATGTACGTTAACAAAAGCAAAAGCAAGGCTTTTCAATAATCATTCCCCCAATGGCCTCACCCAAGTTTCATTGAAACCAGTGTTGATCGTCAAAATCACAGTTGCCGAAACTGCATTCTTCTCCGAAACATCCACTATTAAAAAGCTGAAAATGCGATGTTTTCCTTAACCAACATGTTTTTTTTTATTATTATAAATTCGGTGTTTTTGTCTCAGAGTTGCTCTTTATGGCCTCTCCAAAAGTGGGCATAATTTGGGTACTCTCCCAACAACTAGTGGCGCTATTTCGAATACCTACTGTACATGTAGATCTTAATTCAATTCCTGAAAATGAACATTTAAGCTTAAGAAGAAATGAATAAAAACAATACTCTTATTCTAATATTTAACAATAGGCCCATTAATCCATTTTTGTTGGAAATAAGTCTTTGTCAGCTATCGTCCTCGAACTCGTTTAATCTCCAATTTTTTCGTATCTTTAATACAGTATAGTTTATCGTCCATCCGTGTTGTTGATCTTCAGCAGGTGGCCACAGAAGCAGTTAAAAAAATTAATTTGGCATTGCATACTACATGTATGTACGCAAGCGGATCCATACAAACTGTTTTCAGAGATTACTCTTTCGGTTAATATCAAATTTGAATCGTGGCCTGTCATACATGTACATATACATGTGCATTACATCCAACTCGTCGACCTACTGTATCAAATTCGTTATAATCTTCTAAATTGAACTACACGACGCAATTCTCTCCTTGAAGAGCGGCTGTTTTTGACATTGGACATTCCAAAGCCATCTCAAAATTCCAGTATATAATGTAATGTATCAAGGTTCCCACAGAACCTGGCAATCCTTGGAAACCTAGGAAAGTCAGGGGATTTGTAACTAACTGGGCAATTCAGGGGAATTTTCAAATTTTTTCAAAGAGTTTGGTTATTTCCTACTTTTGATTTACAATTGCAACCAGATGGTACAGTTTTTCACATGTCGATTACTGCGTGTGCCATGGTTTTTAGCTACTGTAATTGCCCGTTGCACAATGAAATAAAACCTCAATATGGGAAGATTGGTTCCTTCTATTTGGCTTCATTACGACAATATCGAAATTTGCCAAATTAATATAAATTTCGAGAATATCAGTACTCCTAATTAATTTATTTATTTGTATTTATTCATCGGAATTTATTAAATTCAGTGCAATTCATTCCAGTACCCTACAGTCTGTAAGTGAATACCGTGTGCTAGGGGATGTACTGTAGTTCATTAACCCATTGTATGGGCAATTACCACCGCATTAGGACTGTCACCATCGTGATTGTAAAATTGAATTTCTTGAAGTTTAAGGCTGTACTTTGGAAGAAAATTCCAACGTCTGGTGGCATGCAAGAAATAAGACCAACAGTATGGATATTCAATAAGTATAGATACATGTATATACTAATATTCAGTAATTCAATATTTTTCGTCCTAGTCGATGGACATATTGGTTAAAAACATTACTGTATTTACATGTATGTCAAAGGATAGGATCGTTTTACCTTCAATGAAAATGTACATGTGTATTGGGGAAACTATGTAAAGTCAGGGAATTTTATGTTACACTGTACTAAAGCTGAGGGAACCCTAATGTAAAGTATGCGCTTCAAAGTCTTTTTCGTTGAAATGCATGAGTGTCGTTTCATTATCGCTGATGCCAATCACGGGTGGATGGCGATGTGGAGCGTCAGCATTGGCACCTCTCAATTTCAAGGTTTCCCGAGGACCTCGCGAAGGTCGCGTCGAAGTGTGGGTGACCTCCGGGCCCTCCTCGCTGGTTTATTAGGTTAAATCTCTCCATTAGAAATGCGCGTCTGGCCGTATTTGACGAACGCTGTGGCATTTAGTATTTTACTGCTGCTAAATATTTGCTATCACCCACTCGTTTTTAATTTCCTCCTGCCATGACTCTACGTGCTGTATGCGCTGGCGTCTTAGGGGGGGACTCATCCGGGAGTGGACAGGTTCTGTTTTTCCCCAAATGTCAAGCGTCGGGAATGCGCAAATTTTGACGCCGAATTCTTTTCGTTTTTTACCCCGTTCGAGGATGGGGCATTCTTTCGATTCCGCCGATGACAGGCGGTGATGAAACAATTACATAAAAGCCACGTCGATGCGTGATTTGAAATATGCATGATGATGATTTTTATTCGCTTTTTTATTGCAGTTTCCATCCCATTTGATTTTGAACGTGCGAGCCTAATGCAAAGCACTCCTGCTGAGTAATATCCGTTAATAGACGAGTGTAAATCTCGGCTTTTTCGACTGATTAATTTCCTCCTTCCTCCACTCGTCTCGTTTTCCGAATGGGATGAAGACTGGAAGCTTTGGTTTCCACAAGAAAAACTGATTGTCATTGCCCATCCATCTTGAAGAACGCAATAGCGTCTTGAACCCAAATGTGGCCAACGTAAATAAGTGACGCCATGACCAGATTGTGTTCGATGGCGTAATCGGCTGATTAATTGCGCAACGTTAGGCCTGCTTTTCATCGGTGATAATCGAGCGTGAACTCGTCTGATCCAAGAGATTACAGATGGACGCCATCTTGAGCATGTTTCGAAGGCGTTGCCGTGGCAACCGCAAGGGATGCTGCGCCCTCTAAGTAAACATACATTGGAACCCCGTGGCCTAGTTAGGCAGAACCTGAGCGCTGCAAGGGCAGGAGAGGGAATCGAAGTATTGGGGTAGAATAATTGGGTGAAGATGTTGGAGGCCGAAATCCTGGGGGAATGTGGCACCCTTGAGATCCACGCGCGAGCTGACGTGCGTTTTTGCACGTAGGAACGTAGGCCAACATGAATATTTATGCAACCATTGTATTTGTTCTGTAAAATAAAACAGTTCTCCCAGAGCTGGAAATCCTTGAATTTGAATTGTCAGGAATATTGGAAAGGTCTGAAAAAGTCAGCGAAATGGATTTACTTTGAAAAAGTCATTGGAAGTCAACAAATCTCATGGCCAGTTAATGGGTAACGCAAAAATCAAGAGTGGCAAACAATTATGTAAAACGACATTGTCGATACATGCATACATGTACATTTAATAAGCAAAGCTAGTATCTTTTTTTTTCTCAATAACTAATAACTAAACTTGATTACAGTCACTGGGCAGTAATATTATAAGGTTTTGCCATTGGTGGTTTATTATTCGCACTGTTCAATAAATATAGCATTCCTTACATTGGTATATTATGTCACGTGTTTGGATGCTCTATGGTCAAGGTGGGCAGGGAAATTTGTTTAAGACTTTGAAAAAGTGTAAACGTGAGAAGTTTGGAAATTTCCTTCTTAGGAGGACCCTGTTAAGAGTTTATCATCACGAAAAAGAAGCTTAAAACCTTCAAAGCCTGATCAGAGCCTGTGTCATTACTGAGTCCAGGTGAGCATGTTAGCTTCAATGGAAATTTTCATTCGAGCTGAAATGGTCACCAGGAGTAATGCAAGTTTGCCAGCAGCTTTTCGAAAACTATAGGCGCAATTTAGATTAACATTATTATAATTTCTATTCTAATTTTCGAGTACTCCCTCGCAGAGGAACGATATTTGATAAGTATAGTTAAGAACAACTGCCCCAATTTCTTATACACTACGCATGTACACTGTACATGTATGTAAACGATTGATTCATAAAATCTTGTTCGAGGATGCGAGCGTTTCTTCAGACACTGGTTTTAAAAATACACCGAAGATGTGTACTGTATGCTCTAAACATGCCAATAAACCTTATAAAAGCGTAATTAGTTGCTACCATTATGGCGCATAAATTACGCCAACAATAACCCGGATATCGCTGGTGCAGATTTCCAGATTGATCTTCACTTCAGGGTGGCCATCTAATGTCTTGCCCCAGATCCCAGATTCTGGTATTTCACTGGAGAAAAGTAAGCGTAATTTTTTTCGCTTCTCCCCCCGTGATTTCATTTTTGCTTTTCACCAGAAACCAATTCAGGGACATTTCCAGCTATACCAAATTACTCTCGGCATTTAGCAGGTGGGTTCGATTCCCCGTATCGCAAATGGGGTTCTGGAATTAAGGGTCTTGTAACCTCGCCTCCTTTTCGTGCAATGTCAATGCGAAAGCTCGACCTCGCAGCACATCCGACATTCAGCACCTTCTTCAAGAATCTGCACCCTTCCTACATGCACGTGGGCTCGAAACAACCATGTCGAAATACATGTAGACCTTCGCGTATGTACGATATACAGTGTGGCAATCGGTAACGAGGAAAAAGGAAATGAGCAGTTTTATCTTTCTTGAGTGTTCTTGAGAGGCTGGCAATGCTGATGAGACCCATCCATGGATGGTGGATCTGCCCGGTTTTCGTGTCGGATTTACATGTACATGTAGGTCAAAGCAGTGGGCGCGGTCAAGAAGGTCTCCGTTTTGTCCACCACGCCAAATATAGTCTCTGTTTTCTGAGAGGCGCCACTCCAGCTCTGGATAAATAATTCAGTAGATGCTCAGACGGGGGACATGATGACGTCATTGACTCAGGCGATTCGCTGGAACGAAGTGTACCTGGTTCGATTTTCGTCCGAAATTTGTCGGTGGCGCCAGCTTGTCAGATTTGAGTTTTTTTTTTGCTTTTGTTTGAGGGGAATTGTGAATCGTTCTCATTACACATTGGCTTACATACTTGGGAAACGAGAAGTTGTTAAATTTAAATAGATGTACTTCCACGAAAATGCGGATCGTTTGTCACACGAATGATGCCACGAACTAGAGAATTGACAGGATGTACTTTGGAGCTCGGTTGTGGTTTGGGAAATCTCAGTAGTTTTCGAAGCAGGAATGCGTTGCTTGACCCCAGGCTTTCTCAGTAGTCAAGCTAATGTGGTACCACGTATTCAGTATGTCAGTGGTTAGCTCTCTAACATCTGTAATCGAGAAATTGATGGCACTGTAATCATCTCTGTGCACTTCTTATTGCTTGGCTCTGCCATGCTTTTAAACTTTCACTCGCATGTTAGACCTTTTCACCTCCATCCAGCAAGCGGATTCTCACCAGGTCTAAGGTGACAAATAATGATAATGGATGACAGTTATTAGGATTCGTACTCGTAGATTTGAAACATACTGTAGGAGTTGAGAACGCATGATGAATGGGGGTCTTTGTGTTGGAGTATGTGTAATTGAGAGGTGAAAACTTCGTTAAGTCTACACTACTTACATTGTCAGCACATTTGAGTTGACAGCTGAACAAATTCAAAAACTGAATCTGGAAATGCGCCGCAAAATACGTGTAATGTTCACTTACAGTATGCCGAAAATTTTTCAAGGGAAAGATTATCACTCAAGCCATTGTTTTATTGATGATCGGAGCTTTATCGGGGCTTTTGACCTACAAATTTTTATTGCATTTTTAAAACATTTCTAAGGACTTGGAAACGCAGTACTGCATACTGCTTCGCCTGGTTGATGTAATTACTGCCAGGTGATGGAGGTGGGAGGCCATTCTTCAAACTGAGAAGCGCATTTTTTTCGGGTCAACCTGTTAGAGGTCAACATCTAGCTAGGGTTCATCCAGAGCGAGTTTTTTCCCACTTATTTTTCTGTGATTTCTGCACCTTATATCACCCTCCGCCAACTTACCCAGGCAATGCACCTTTAAGAATTTTTCACAAATCGTGAGTCCAAATTTTCAAAAAAATGCATACGAATTAGAAGCAATGCGATAAATCTCCTCCGGTCAGTCAAGTGGTGAAATGTCTGCTGCATTTTATCATGACAGTTATTATAAAATGCAAGAAACGAAATCCGTGAGTTGTGGTTGTCACGAAAATGAAATCCTCATCCTGTTAGTGACCGTTGATTAATTAGCGCCACGAATGCCCTTCATCCTCTTATTCGAAATTAGGTACAAGGGTATTATCTTAAACGTATACATTAAAATATAGAGCGCTCATTAGAATACTGTATACAGTTGAACGCAGTTAACAAGTTGAGAAACTGCATTACATTGATTTCATTCATTGCAGTGTAATTACTATCCAAACTGACATATTCGAACAAGGTGAGAATCTGATCAAAGTAATTTCGCTATCACCCAAAAATCAAGTTGTTTTTGTAAGTTGCAGTATACAGTGCTTCATACTCCCAAGTTCGTGCGTGTTTTTTAAACATAGATGGCAAATCACACGCTGGCAAATCAACGCTTAGTCGCTTATTATACAGTAGAATAACAGTACATGTACTGCGTTGTGAATGCATGAAATCCTGCTGAATATAACATTTCTTAGTTGTATCTATGCTCATGGGTAAGTCAGGTGAATTCTTGCTATTTCAAGTTGAGTTAAAATCTTCTTTTAGTAAGGTGGCGTTTACCGTAATATTTCCTTCAATAAACTACCTTAAAACAAGAAAAGACAGAGATGGCCAACTCCTTGACCTCCACGTTCTTCAAGTTTGACCCCAATGGGAATATCATGTGGAGAGAGTGTCGAAGAACGTGTTTGCTATAAGGGAAAGTACTAAATATTATCAGTGCGACGCATTCAGGTGGCTGCACTGTGAAATGTACAAAAATAAAAGTACAGAATGCAATGTTTTTGGCACCCTGTATGGTATTGCGGACACTCAGAGGATTCTGATAGCCACCACAGAACTTTAAACTGCTTGGGCAGCCTTTTGTTGAGACCTGGTAAGATCAAAGATGAGGCAGAATATCTGAAATGTTTTTCAAAAATACTATGATGTACCATGACGTCTGTAGCGAAGGATTGAACCTGTTAACGACAGCTTGTTTGGCAGAAAAGCATCGATTTGAAAGTGAAAAAAATCCTTGCCCTTGAAAAGCACTCCCAAATTGCTTGAAAAGTTCTCTCGCTAAGTTCAAAAGGTGCAGATTTCAATGTCCGTGCGAATATTTTCTCATCCTGTTAATGGATGTGAAAAGTGGTAAATAGCTTCTTGATTTCAAATTAAAAACTAGGGAGGTACACGGACGACCGTCGGAGTGAGAGAGATCTGTGGACGAGATTCACTTAGCAGTCCGTGCATGCGGTTTTATCTTATTTTATGACGAGTTGGCGGAATTCTAGACACAATAAACCGTAAAGATGTAATCACGAATGTGATGCTTTTTTGGAATTCAGAAGATATAAAAGATGCAAATTTCCAAAGATGGTTCTTTGGTTCAGTAAATGTCTGCGTGAGTCGGTCAGGGGGAAGGGTCACTCGGGGGCCTAACGGGGAAGGCAGCTCCAGGAGTCCGCAACAAAGCAAAAAATGAAAACCAAACAAGTATTGGAGGGGAAAATCAAAGGCTTGCACGCAAATCGAGTTGGAAAAGATGGACAGGTGGGAGTGACCGTGACCTAAGGTTAAGAATAACGGAGAGCCAAGATGTTTGAAAAAGCCAGGGCTAAATTCCCATTCGGTTTTATCACCAAAGTCAATATTCTTTGGATTGCTCATCCGCTAATTATATATTATTATTAGAAAAGTCAATGGACTCGGAGAAGGGATCACCTGTGGTGGCCAAAATGTTGGAAAAACATTTCTCTTCTCACTCACCAAAACAGCAGTTTTGGAACTTTTCTTTTGCCTGCTGATGCTGAATTTTAGCATTGTGAATGATGAAATCGTCAATGATGAATACAACTTTTTCAGTTCTGAATGTGATAATGACTCGTTTTTCTACCTGATGTGTTTCTCGAAAAGGACCATCAAATTTCGGTTTAAAAGAGCTTCAGAAAAACTTTTATCATAGCGTCTATCAGTATTTTCATTAAACCTTTTTGAAATTAGACGATAAAGATTAGACAAACAGTGCTTTTAAGATTTCCACTTTTTTCTGTGTTGGTTTGTACGAATGAGTTGTTCGTCGACTTTCAAAAAGTGTTGTTGCATCTCGCTAACGGAAACCTAAAGTGATAACGAAAGTCTGCTTTTTTATCACATTTTTATTTGATCGGTCGGCTTTGAAAACCCCCGTTATATAGCTGTTAATGTCGCATTGTTTTCGCCTTTGATCTCTTTAGTGAAATCGCTAACGTAAATCTTGAACTGAGCGGTTTGCACGCCAATTTCTGCTTAATGAACATAGACGTAATTCTTCGTAATAACGTTTTAATCTTTTAATTTTCATTAAAGAAATAGAAAGTCATGTTCCAGCTTTAATCTTTATGCCGACGCAATAAAGATAGTCTGTACAGCAGAACGCGATCAGTATTACTAAAGCTGGAATTTCACTAACCCATTTATTACGCCTGCTTCGAATTATGTTGGGAATCAAGTTCGCGTGTTTTAAGGATGCTATCTCTAAAAAAATAAAAATAAACACGATTCCTTAAAAAAAAACTGTTTTCAAATGCCGCCGAGGCGGTTTTATGAGAAGGTAACGTTTTATCGAACTCGAGGCAGAAATATGCAAATAAGTTAAATGCAGGTTTCATAATAAATTAAGGTTGTTTCAAATTGCGAGTTTTAAGTTGGATGGGTGTCGAGGGATTCAGTGTCGGGGTTACTGGACCCGACGGGGATCATTGTCCATCCATTTGGAGTCTTCTATGGTAATTTGGGGTTTTAAACTCTGGCTTTTGGGAAGGGGTTGCAGAGGATTACCTCCCCTTGATTATAGAAGCCGAACACGACCCTTTCGCTGACCTTCTTTAATTAACACATGCATAAATTCGGGGTAGTAACCCGAACTAACAGTCGTTGAAATATGCTAACGTTTGCCTGATAAGACAATTTAGGGAACGGCTTATGCTAATCAGTGTGTAGGCCATAACGGTGACCCCTATCAACTACTGGTACATTATGTTCGCAAAATATTTCCAAAAAGTATTTTTTGCAATGCAAGCAATTGCTGTGTATCCGGGATAATCCAACTTGTACAGTATTGTTTATTGGTGCTGAATACACCCTTTCCACAGTTGAGAATCTTCGTCTGTTTTCTTTAAAAACTTTCTACATGTACAGTATGAAAGTATTTTGGTGTGCGCCATCTATTCAATTCAACTCAGTACCCTACAATCAGTATGTGAATACCGTGTGGTAGGGGGCGTAATCCATCAACCCAATTTAACCAGCCATTACCATCGCATTAGGATGGTCACCATTGTTATTGTTAAATTGAATTTCTTGAAGTTTAAGGCTATCCTTTGGGAGAGAATTCCAACTTCTAATGTTTTTATCAAAACCATTTTAAAATGTGTTTACAAATGTGTAGACATAACAATTTCCACATACAAGTATATGCCAAATCATTTAGAAACCAATCATTAGGAGACATTATCTGATAGCATTATGCCATAAACAAGATTGTCGTAATAATCTTAAATCCCATGTAACAAATTGAGCATTATAAATACGCCACTAATCCTTTCAGTTTAAAAATCATGGTCAGTATAGTTATTGTCCAAGCAAAGTATGGTCAAATAATGTACACTCTATTTTCTAATTTGATCTCCTTCATTATGTATGTTACATTTAATGAGTTGAAGAAACACAAAGTCAAACAGAGAAGTACCCCTATCTGATGCATACTATCTAATGACTAAATACTGATGTCAGAATTCTAGACTTTTGCCTGTTCACCATAGGGTATCTGCACCTATAGTCAGTCACTATCCAATAGGCAGCCATTATGTACTTAAAAGACTTATGGGTTAATTTCTTCTGTTTATTAACCACACCAAATATGGAATGGAATTGCCTAAGTACAAGGATGTGGTTAATTAACACAACAAATTCACCCATTGACTATTATAAGTGTTTTAAGGCACAGTGGACGACTATAGGTGCAGTTTCATTTATGTTCAGGTATACAGGTTGGGCCAAAAAAATGGGAATATTTAAAAGGTCAAAATAAAACTTTAAAACATTTGAATGATTATTTTTTAACTATTTCACATTGAAGAATATTATATATGCCATTTACGAATTACATTACAACTCGGGATGGGGATCAAAAATTGATTTATATTTCAAGATGGGATCGAAATCCCCATTCACTTCAATGGAAAATTGGATTCGCTTGTATCAAGAGATCGAAATCAAATCCCACTGAAATGAATTAAGACTATGCTTAACAGCGATTTTATAACTTATAACATATTGTACAAATTACCTTACTGCATAACCTGTAGATGAATACGAGAAAAGTTGTCTATGTTGCCAGGGCCATAGGCTTCATCTGCGCAAGGTATGATGACGTCATTAACGCCATTTAACAAACATGGAGCAATGTATCGGTGAACAAGTAATTTTGCTTGGGCGAGTTATCATTTGTGAAATAATATTTCAATGCGAAAAGCAAGTTGTTCACCACTGCTCAGTACATTGTACATGTATTGACTTTCCAACCCACAGGGTTTGAGAAAAATACAGTTCAAAACCCTGACCTGTTTAACATTTTGCAGAATATATTTCTCCCTTTGGGCGATGGCAAACCTACTGAATTCTAATGAATCGAGTACCTAGTACTGTACTCACAATAGCAGTCTATCCAAAATTTACATCAACAAAAATCAAAATAACTACACCTTAATGTGAGCTTGATAAATTGCTGAAATTTGACTTTCATTTATTTGGACCCTCTTATAGTAATTGAACACGGTTGTGTCAAGCTTTGCAGCAAGATCATAGCGATTTGCCTTGTAGTCGGATTAGCATCATCTTCAGTTTATTTATTCGGTACATTTATTCCGGTAAAATTTACTTTGGATAATGCCTTAATCACATGTATAGTTAGACTCTTGAACTAGCGTCCTCCTAAATATATTATTTTTTAAAAAATTGTAAAATGATTAATCGTTCATTTTAGGATTAGCATTTAACAATAATGTCATTGCTGAGTGCATTGCTATTGCAACATTTCTTTTTTTGTGTTTGTTAAATAAACGACCGATTTTATAGCAGCTAAGTGACATGTTATTGAAATAATCACTTATTTAATTCAGTAGCGGGATTTCCATATCCTGGCATTAATGTTTATTTAGACAGCCTAGACTAATGTCTGACTACTTGTTTGTCGCTATCAAAATGCCAAAAGGTGAATTTCAGTTTCCCTTAGTGAAAATCTTCATTAAAGTTAACCTATTAACATAGTCTCGTGTTTAACCCGAAAATACCAGTTATTGCTTTGATCTTGAACTTTCAGTGTTTCCTCCTTATTGTAAAGGCCAAAGTTAATGCGTTGTTTATCATTATGAGGCTTTTAATACTTGCTAAGCAGTATTATTTAATGAAGAATGTGTACATTGCGTAGCACACCATAATTACTGCTCATAAAATTTCATAATAATGTCAAGCAGAATAGACTCCTTTTACAGTATACATGTACACGTACATCAGGTGATAAGGTGATAATGCTGATATCGTTTTAGATAGCTTTGTATCATCCCCAATAATTAGCGAGTTAGGAACAACGAAAGCACTGTAGATCATTGTGAGATAATTGAGAAGTGGTTATGTTGGTCTGGAATCGTTTCCTGTAATTTCTTTTAACGTATATACAGCATGTCGACGGTTATGAATTTTCAGAAAGCTTTGCCGCATGTTAAGCATTGACTTCTTTTACATTTACTGTTAGCAAGTGACTGTAAGTCGTATTCCAAAGAGGTTGATTTCAAGTTTTTATTTTGTTCGTATTCAGAAAGATTAATTAATACGAAGGACAAGGTTCAAGCACGGGTTTGTTGGTGGATCCATTATTTGTCTGTTTGTTTATGGTACGATCACCTGCCCCCAGGTTGTGGCTTGTTAGACCTTGTCAGCTCATGACAGCTAAGGGTCAACCGGATTGAAAACGCTTGGTCAGTGGACATGAACCGTGACGCATTGATAGAAAATCATTAGGTACTAAGATGAGCAATTGCTACGAGATGGTATTTAAGCGGTATAATTTATTTACTAATTAGCTAGTGACGTTTCAACGGTAAACAAATGAATCTTTATTTTAATGTTTGATATGCAGCACCATGAACCTATGCCCAATCCCACATTCTTTCTGAGGAAAGGAGAAAGTGGTGTGATTGAACCCCAAACCCCCACTTTTTCACCCCACCCCCTCCTCACCAATTTTAAGGTATGACCGTAAAAGGTGCGCTGCACGCAACCTTTCAGTCTCACGTTTTTTTTAAACGAAATAACAAACAAAAAATTATCATTTTGCTGGTCTTGAACTTGTTCCAGAGTTGCAACGAAATTGGGATGTAAACATCTTTTCCGTGCATCTTTCTGTCTCCGTCTGACTGCTTTGCAAATTGTGTGTGGAATCAAAATTTGTTTTTTGTGAACAAATTCCTATTTCATTGAGGAATAAGAATAAGTCATGCGCCCTCGCGACTCGTATGAAATATTGGTACTGCACATGCAATGCACATTAAAGTATTGGTTGTCGTCATTAAATCCTTCACATATGATCGTTAAATGTCAAAACGCCTTCGTAAAAGTAGTTCAAATGGAGAATACAGGGCTCCCACATTTGTGAGAATTGTGGCCAAATGAGGGTTTTGAGCATGCAAGTTGAGCAACGACTATCTGATCTGACTAGACAAGCCATTTCATGAAGGGAAATAACGAATTTCAGAATATACACCAATAATTTAGTAGCTTCAAAAGGAAACGTGTTTTGATTGTTCCCCAGAATAGCGAATTTCCTTTTATTGCAACATGGAAAACAAGTGCTGATCCAGAAGATACTTTTGCTTGTTTATGCTGCCATGGCGCTGAGGTTAAGAACTTATGGAAATAAAAAAATCGTACTGCAATCTATAAAAAGGTAGTAAAAACTACAAAAGTGCCTATGTCATATTGCTTAGTAGTTACTGTTTCCACATAATACCACAAAATTAAATATTTATTTTGCGACTGTGTTGGTCATTGCTGTACATTTTCAAGACATCTTGCCATCTCGAATGCTTTTATCAACTAAGACTAATATCCAATTTCCTTATTTGTTTTATACAACTAATGTACTGCTGTTGGAAACATTCAAATACCAGTTACTTGCACGAAGGCAATGTCTTCAAGGTCAACGGTCCTATCACAACCACATACCGGTACATGATAGGCCAGCCACCTATGCCTCGACAACTATTTTCGGGCAAATTAAATTATGTCAACATACAATGTGTATCTTGATGCCCGGACAGTGTACAAATGTACTGTCCTTTCGTATTAGAGGAAGGTACATGTGCATAGGTTCCAAAAAAAGAATGACCGATGACCGATGAGCTGTCCTATAGATTGTTGATTGCAAACATGAAGAGCGAGACGAAGTAGGGGGTCTTTGGCTTGTGAAAAGTTGGGAAAATATTCAGTGACATTGACGTTCGTACCCCGAGTGCTGCACTTTCAGGCATTCGAGGTATTTTCCATCTGTTGCTACTTGAGGGAACCCGTTCCTGATGCATTTAGTTTGTTGAGATTATCAAGCCATGTTTTAAGATGGCTTTGTTGATAAAGGTAGCCTATCTTCATTGCAATCACTTTTCTTGCTTTAACCATATTTCTGAGGTTATGAGTGCCTTTTCTACCTTACGGAACTTAACAACTATAATATATCTCCGTTAAGTCTCACTTATCGTGTGTTATAAAACTCGAGTTCCAAATACATGTTCATGTTTGAACTACAGGTGTATAACAACGTTGCCAACGTCGTGTGATCGAGGAAATTGTTTAAAGTTAAGGTGAAATACATGTATTTATCAAGCATATGTGTATACGTAATTTTGTACTTAAAATAGATGTACATGTGCGTTCCCATTAAGTGAAGCTGGAATACTGGAAGCATTAATATTATTGATCTTGTCAGTGTAATGAACACGTTCTGTTTAGTTAGTGATGTTTGATGACCGTGTTAAGAAGTATTATTCAACAGACCGCTTTTATTATTTCAATTTTGAAGCCAAATAGGTGGCCACACACGAGCATATCGGGACTGACGGATTTGGGGAAGTTCAAAAACGTTGTGCGTTAGATACTGTTCTGCCCGATGCAGCTTATGGTCACAAACGTGCAGTTTTTTCGGATTTCCCTGAATTTCAGCAAATCCGTCAGTCCTGATATGCTCGTGTGTGGCCACCTTTTGGTACACCGCTGAAAGTGTGTAGCGAAAGTACAAATTTAGTTATCAAATTGTGATAACTTCCAATGCTGCATGGAAGGTCTGTTGCTTGACACTGACCGACAGCTTGCATTTTTTGATATCCTTGTCGATAACCTTCTCTATTGTTGGTTCAGTTTAAAATATGCCATTGGCATTTCCAGCATGATGAAAATCCCAAAATCAACTTTTTCGTAAACCGAACAGATGCTTAAAAATTCAAACCCCTTTTTAGGTAATGCATAATTTGAAGTGTTGTCTTAATTCATCCGATTAACGTTGTTAATCTGGTTCGACCTGCATACAAACTTGTTGTTGTTCATTAGCTTCCACATTGTCAGACGCAGACTTTTCCGGCTTTTTTCTGCATTTTCATAACAAGTAATAATGACGGCAAATCAACTTTGTAGTCCCTGACATTTAATTATTCCCAGAATGTCCCTGACTGAATAAGCAGCCGAATGTTTTAGAAGGGTTGATCTGTAATGTCCTTGTATTCTAAAGATTTCGACGAAAACAAGTGGAGAAAGATGGAATACGTTTCCTCCGCCTGAAAAAACAGCGATGGATGAAAAACTGCATTTCATTATTAGTTAACTTGATGCATGAGAATCTTGAAAAACTTTAAATCACGGTGAATGGAGATACAGCCTATTTTCTAAACCAACCAGAACATTTTAATGGTCAATGGCGAGGGCAACGCTGAGGTTAAGAACTTATGGAAATAAAAATTCATACGGCAATCTATAAAAAGGCAGTAAAATCTGCAAAAGTGTCTGTGTTGTAAAAGGTAGGCTTATTGAAATTTTGTGTCCAACCTTTATTCGCATTTAACTTCTTGAACTTAAGCGCAGAATAACACGTAATTGAGACATTGCTATCGGAATGAAACTACATTCTTCTATCTGGTCTACTCGCCTATAACACAATTAAAGGTGTTGTAAAACACAATAATGCGATTACTGGACTGATTTAGTGCCTCACCCCTTACGTGCGGCCCGTTTAAAACGCCTATAAAATTCCTTACTTATTTATAGCATACTTTTGCTAGTATATGTCCACATGCATGGAGTATAGCCTACATCCGGCTAAGAAATGCTGATAAAGTGGCCATTCCTTCAGAGAAAGTTACTGGTTACAGTTATGCATGTGCGTTTTTTATAGCCGCATATTCCACTAAAAATTCATGTCTGTTCGTTAAATAATTTGTGCTAAATACTGATCAACCAAATCCGTCCCGCCTGCAAATACGACTTTAAAAACGGCGCCATTTTCTCTGCAACTAGCCATCATCTATTAACCATACATGTACATGTAACTTCATTTACATTTTAGTATGTGGGAACTGTAATGGAATGCAGTTGAAAGATGAAAGGAAAATTATATTATATACGCGTGCTGTATATGGAAACTACATCTAAATTTGCCTGATGTTTTCGTTATTTAGGTTATTTCATGTTCAAAACGAGCAACATGAATGGTTGGGCTCGGAAATGACCTCCTGTTATAGCCGATGAACGAATTAGTGTGTGCAGTATCACAGTGTAATGTAATTAATTCGCGCTTCTTACAACTATTTATTCACAAAAAAAACTACTTTCGTTTATTTTTATTAGAGAACTAATTATGTAAGTTAGACAAAACGGCGGTTCATTTCACGCTATCTATTATGGATTATTCAGAGGCATCCATGAACTTTTCTTAGAAACGTAAACGGCAATTTAATTATTTGAAACAATAGATGCAAGAGAAACGCATTACTCGCTTAAATTACATTTGTAAATATATCATTTGTTAAAACTTCAGTTCCAGTATTCTTCAAGATCATCTTTTAAGAGCACATACATGTATTACTGTATATAAGATGCCTCGCTCCGTGTGGGATATAGACAAACGTTAAAAATCTCACAATACCTGTATGTAAAGGTGCGTTTCAACTATATCATAAAAACATTGTAATACAACAAATAGTGTAAACGCACCTTATGCTATATAGTGAAACGTCTAGTTTCACTCTTGTCCTAGCCCATCCCAAGTTATATCTGACCATGAGAAGGGCTAAGTGCGTATTACTGTACAGTAGACCATACAAGTAGTAGAGTAAGCTTACATGTACATTACATGTATACAGTAAGTGTATATTCGTGATCGTAAACAAACAATATCAGCATGATGCTGGAACCCCACTATTAATAATTCGCCTTAAGCGGTTCTTGCAGATAGTACTGTTAATAATTACATTAATTAATGGATTGAACGAACGATTTTCGTGCATGAAATCACGCATTCTCAATGGCTCCCCATTACTTCGGCATCCTCGCCGTCCACGATTTTTACTTTAAATGACAGCTCATTATCTGGTGCCCTTTCTTCGACTGACCTAATCCATATAGCCCCGAATGTTGAAATTCTCATCAAATAACGATGTATTTAACATTTTTGAATGAAATCGCCTCGCGCAGCAACGACTTTAAAAAGCTGTTTTGCATGCTTTTTCGGACTGCAGTTTGACGCGGTTGTGGGTCATGGTCGTTAATTATAATTGTTTTTATTATTTTTTTCTTCCAAAATTATCCCCACTAAATTGATATTGGCTAAGAACTTGAGTTGCATTCCTTATACCGTATAATAGGTTAGCTGCTACTGTATAATGATACTAATATAAGTGTGTTATTATTGACTATATTATGTTCACCTAACTAGGTTAATTGTGTTTAACAGATTCCGAGTATGTGATATGGTGGAAGTGCATCACTCCTTAACCTAGACACACACTCGCCTCTGTGGCTGTGAAAACAACCTTTAATTGAAAATTACAAAGAATTGGGTAATATTTAAAAATCGTTTAGTGAGGCCCTGATATGACTCGATTGCCATTAAAAATAATCAGCCTTCACTTTCACGTAATGCAAACGTGCTAAAATCCGGTTTTGAGCCAGCACATGCAACAAGCTACAGTATATTTTATTTTCTAATACAGCAGTCTATGGGAAACGATACGTTTAGGGATTTAAAGAAAAACATGTTCTCCTGGGTATAATCTCTACTACTGTAGATTGCTTATCTAATTAGCAAAGTTTCTTAAGCTTCAATGGTCGGCACAATGTATATTTAATTAAAATCCACAAAACATTGATTAAACAACCTGATGAAAGTGCTAATAATAATAATGCGCTTAAGAATTTTTGGCTTTTCCAAAGTTTTGTTTACAAGATAAATTCTGAGTAGTTCTGTAGTACGTTACACTCATAAATTTAGTGATCAAAATCTGTCTGTGGTCACGATTCAATCGTTTTGGAAACCCCAGAAAAGTTGATATTATAGACTGATGTTCCAAGATTGGAATTTGTCGATTCCAGGCCCTCGATTAATGCATGTTGAAGTAAAAAAATTATAATTAGCATTAATTTAGAGCACCTTCAGTGTGAAACCCTTTCTGAAGAGATGCTTCAGAGACAAAATATATGATGTGTTAAATCATTAATTCTGAATTATGTTGTCTAATACACATGCTACATTAAAACGGCAGAATTAACAATAATTCATGGTTAATTATTATGGTAACAATAATAACACATTTGTTATCGTTATAGAGTAAATTGTGAATCAAGATGAGTCGAGTTCACAACAAAAAAGATGGCCTCCTTACTTCCTTTCTTCCGCTTTCTGGCATTTATGGCATCAAGCTTATCAGCCTTTGTCATCGGTTCATGCCACCTGAAATTTGTTTCTGTTTTCGTGAATTGGGATCATATTCTGTTACCCCGTTCGAGGAAGTGTTTATTGTTTTCCTTATGCACAAGCTTATTTACTAAGCTTAAGTGACCATCGCTTATTATGATGCCAATTACGATTCTTTTCCTGATAACAGGGCCGAATAGCAGGTTGGCGGATCGTAAGCCGCAAAAAAATTCATATTGTTTATAGAAAATCGGCGGGGTCATTTGGGTGACTGGACCAAACAACGGTACTGGCGCTTAATCAATCCTAATTAGATATGAGGGGGAACTGGGTTTTAATTATAGACACCTGGAGCTGTTAAAATTGGGCCATTTTCTCCACTTTTTATTGTTGTTTTTTCGCCTTTGATTGACGCCAGGCAGGAAAAAATGAACGAAAATTCGATTTTGGGACAGTGAAAACGCTAGCCGACACAGATTTTTGCTTTCTCCATGTGAACCTCCGAGGGTCTCGCATACACTTAGCTAGGAGAATGAACGCTTGGTGGCGCTTCATGACGACTACTCGAAACCATTTGAAATTGTTGTGCTTTCAATTTGATAGCGGGCCGCCATTAGTTTTATGACGACAGTCATTAAACAGTGGCAAAAAGCATCTGTCACGATCGAAAGTGGGCCTTTAGGCTAATTACAGCTTATTCGCACGTTGAATTGAAATTTAAAACTGCAATGGAGATAACACTATACCGTAGTAAGCTATGGGTTACACGCGTGTTTTAACTTTTCGAGCAGAATTGCATTGTTTTGCTTTTGAACTAAATTCTGTCACTGCATCCTACTCTGGAGACCATTGTTTCTCTGGCACCAACCAGTGCCAAAGGTGAATTTAACACTGGGGATAAACTGAGCTTTTGGCTGACATTTGTTATGTGGGCGATCATTATAGGTTACATCCATGTGCTACATCCTTGGACGTCACAGAAGCTATAATCGTTAAGGAATTAGCGGGGAGCAGATGAATATATTAATAGTTGAGAACAGCTTTACATTAACAATGAAACCTAAAATGTACATTGTATGACCTTCAGTTCGCATGCGATTACATGTATGTTTACGAAGGATGAGCAGTTATCATGGCCGATCGAATGTAATTTTTAATTCGTATGACGTTGAATTTCAATTTGTAATTTCGTGGTCAACTGCTTCAAATCTGTTTCGACAAGAAAAGCATTGGTTACACCAATCGCCAATTTGTTGAAAATAATTTTTAAGGTTCACGTGATGGCGTGCTAAAATGAGAATGCAAATTCGCAAACAATCCGTCTAATGGGAGTTTTAAGAGGCACTTTCATGTAGATGGTGCTATAAAGTGTTTTATTTGCCAGGTGTTAGCGTGAAACGTCGTAGATCAGATCTCTGCGTGGATTAATTGCGATTATTTATGGTTTCTACGTAATTTAAGGGTAATTGTGCTTCTAAGTTTGGTAGCTATGATGGTCGCTTTATTTTAGCAATTAGCAGAGCCTTCAGAATGAGGGCACGAAGATAACCAAAAAAAACGTAGCTGCATACTGCTCTTCGAGTAGTTGGTTTTGTGGTATTATACTTGTCACGAGCTTACAATAAGCCTATTGTATAATTAATCTCCAATTATTGCCATAAGAAATGCAGTTAGTGTGCTTGGCATTGTGAATTTATCATGATATAAACAATAAGTCAGTATGCTCTTGGGTTGTAGCGTGCTCATTTATACAATTACATGTGTATCAAATGATAATTCTCAATATCTGTTACATCATTTGATATTCCCTAACATAAATAAAATAAATTTGGTAATTTCATTAGATTCTCGAATGGAGCTTGACTGTTAAACATGGGTTTTTAGATCGTATTAGGAAAATTTCAAAAAACTTTATAAATTCTGCAAAGTGTTCATTGGAAGTATTTCTTATGTGTCATACAATTCCTGTTTTGTCGCAATCATTAATAACCAACGCCAATAGTGTTATAAAAGGCGTTATTTATGAATCCAGGTAAGGATGCTCAAAAAAAAAACTTTTTTTTCTTCAAACTCCCAAGCCGCTCCTTTGCCCGACGCCGACGCATTTGTTAGCCAAAATGCGATTTCTGAATGCGCATATAAAGGGGGCCTAGTTATCAAAACCCATTGAAATTTGTGGAGAAAGTATTCAAAGATCCGAATAAAAGCCGTTAAAGTGTTCGAGTGGGACTATTTGAATGAGATTAACCCTCGAAGCTGTTGATGTTTTTTTTTTTCCAAAACCAGCTCACTTGTTATTGCGAATTCTTTGATGTAACCTAGTTCCAAAATTAGTTTAATATTTATTTATGGATTAAATGTGGGTTGTTGCGAACTATTGCTCGATCGGCGTTGAACACATTTTTAAATTGCCTCGTAATAATCCCTTTCAGCGTCTTTGAAAGTGTGAGCTTATGTAGGGGGCGCTAATTCGTGATTCTCTCACGCCCTCTGGCGTCTTAATCCTCCCTCAGCTCCTCTGCTATGAATCAAATCTGCGTGTAAATTCAAATATCGAGAATATGGATTATAACAATAATATGATTTGAACGGCTGAGAAATGTGAAATTATTTGCGAAAATGCTCGGTTTTAAAAGCAATTTTACATTCGATCAAAATTGGTTACCTAACAAATAATGATTTTGCGATTCTTTAATATCTGTATCGTCGGCCATTTCCGGATTGTAACAGTTCAAGAAATGTCCTAAATTCGTGGCAGCTGTGACACTGAAAAAGATATTTACTTAGAACATATTTTATTATCTACAAAATTACTAATTTTCTTTTTTCCGTCATATTATACATATATGCATACACTATTCACTCGATTAACTTATACATTATTCAATAGGATGTAGAAAGGCAGTTTTTACACACAAAATCTCGACCCGCGTAAGCGAATCCCTAAAACGTTTGACCCTCACATGACCCATGATTTAAAATATCAAACCGGGATAATATGCGATATCCATGGACGCAAATTCGTTCATTGGAAAGATAGCGGAAATTATTAATCCTGTCGATTTCTCGAATAAAACAATGAAAAAATTCAAGTTTATTTAATTAGGAAAAAAATACAAATTCATCGGAAGGCTGATGGTTGCATTTGGTTTCGTTAATATGAATGTTTAGGTGAAGAATTGAACCCTTTTTGTTTCAAAGTAAAACGTGATAGAAATTAAAATTTAGTTTTAAAAAGAAAAGTTAATATACATGTTACATGTATGCACCGGGCATTATAGCAATTGCGATTCCTTAAATTACGAACTTCTGTATACTTGTACATTGAAATTGGCCTTTTCGAACGTTATTTCGTATTACAATGTTAACCAGTTTTTATAAATTTTCGATTTCACGTTAAAGCATTATCTTTCATCGTGAATGCACTTCGTCCTTAGAATTATTTCACGCTTTAAAATGTGATAGTCATTGTTACAGAAAAACAAACGAAGGTTATTATCATTGGCAGCTGTATTAAAAATATATTTACATGCTACATCATAAAATTAGCATGCATATTTATAGCACTTCCTACCTTGGGCAAGTGATCGCCGTGAACTGAGGTGTTATCGATTTAATTGCCGATCGAAATATCACTGGTATCAATTAATCCATTCATTTTTAACAATTTCGTATCACAAGTTCGATTGTTTTTCACTTTTCCTCAGCGCAAAGCTTGCAATCCGCTCCGTTTCACTTTCAGAAAGATTCACAAATGGAACGTGAATTGCCCACATTTTCAGTATAATACATCTAGGATATAATAAACATAATAGCGAGGGGGGCCATGAGGGTCAACTATAATAAATAGGTTTGGTCAGTTTTTATATCACTTCGCGTCGCATTGGCGCGTATTAGATATTAAGGTAAGAAAAAAATTTGCGGGAGGATTTTCTGTTTGTTTCCTTTGTTTGGACCCTCAAACAAATCCAATTGGGCCAACGACACACATACAATTTTTTCTAGAGCTTTTTTAGGTAATGGTATAAGTATATTTGAAGTATAAATAAAAAATGCATTGTATGCAGTTATGGGCTATACGCCGTTACTATGCACGGATTATTTTGGCTAATTTAATCATGACACCAAAATAATACAATTGAATTATTCAACCTCCTCATCCCCCTAGGAGGATGAGATTTTAAATAAAAAACAACAACATTGCGGTTCAAATGTAAATTTCGTTTTGCTGTATTCGAAGTCGTAAAGCCGAATTGGAGGACAAGCTTTTAACAGTGAGGAATTGCATAAAAAGAGCATTTCTGCACATGTATGCCGATTTTTAACATATTCTCGTGTTCGTGACTACTAAATGTCTGACAGTGAGAATAAGTTCAACTTTTTCTAATTTGTTCTTGTTTAAAGAGTACTTTAGATGGTGAGCTACCTCAATTAAGTAAATTTATAATTGTTTAACACTGCAATCAAGTATTGATGTAATTATCCTTCATTTGAAAAGCATATTTCACGTTGCACAGTTGGCGGACTATTCGTGTGAACAACTGTTTTGGGGTGGATCAGGGTAGATTAAATGCTTCAATTGATATTATTAGAGCTTAGGCAGTGTTGAAGGCGTGCAATAACGTACACGATCTGTTGCGTGCATATTTCTTTTAAACTTAAAGTTCTATAACATGTTCTGTAAACGTAGTTTTAACAAGCACTTTCATTTGCAATTTGGCAAACCACTGCTCCGCAAACCATTGGCTCAGAGCAGGATCTCTTATACAACATTTTTTAAGTTGTTTAACACTATATCGTTCAATGTTTACGTAATTCAATTGGCCCAACCTTAGTACATGTAATGTAAAGCTCTTTTACAAGAACAGCACGGATTTTTTTTATTTTAAGAACTTTGCGTCATTTCCAGACACTTACTTTTCAAGATTTCGAATTTAAGAAAACTACTGCCCACAACTCTATTGCTCAGAACAGGTATGCAATTTGCATACAATGTTTGCTTTGGAATGAACACGGATGTAAATAATGAGTGCTGAGCATTGTCAATGCTTCATTTCAGTGTTGTATTGCTTGACCAAACATCTCAACACGGACGTGGCACCCAAATGCTGATAGGGCCTTATTTGCATATAACCTGCTTTACCATATTCCTTGATTTCGTTTCTACATGAACGATAACGCCAAAGGTACTGTATATTATTTCTTCATAATATACACTGTACAATGGAGTCACAAATAAAAATGCAAATTAAGATTGGTTGCTGTGAGCATGCGGTAACGCACCAAGGAGGATGTCATACTTTGAGACTATCAACAATTCTATCCTGGTTTGTCATTTTGTGACGGTCTAGCGCTTCCTACGGCTTACTTCCACTTATCTTTAAGAGAGTTGTGAAAGGACAAATTCATCTATGGCATCACCACGTCAAGTACAACACGTAAATTATGCTTTTCAAGAATGTCAATTTGAAATTTGAATTGAAAAGAATCCAAAGAGATGCGTTGCACTCGATGATTAACGGGCACACAATTTCAAATTAGCCTATGCATAATAAATCTGTGAAAGACAACCCATAAACCTCATTCCGAACAGAGTAATGTTTTTGGGGGCTCTGGGAATGAAAAAGAATGCACGCCATTTTCCAGACGGCTTTCCCAGAATGCACTAAAGGTGGATTTTCTCCATTTTTTGGGCCGTCTGGATGCTCACGCAATTTGCAGCTTCCGCCAATCAGCATTTCAATCTTACCATGCAAGATTCTCGGCAAAAAAGTATTGCTGAAATGCTATAAAATGTCCCTCTAGTAACAGCCACCGAGAATGTAATTCAAAGGAATGTTGTAATACCTGACTGTATTGGAGTAAAGAGATGCACTGACTGTAAGACTCGAAATTGGTTGTGATGAACTCAAATCATCTACATGTAGTAGTCACGGACACACACAAATTCTTGGATTATTCAATCTGCTCAGTTCCGTTTCTTTGGATATTTACAGGAGTAGTAGCGCTGACTTGTACGTACGCCGCTGCTGTTCGAGATCCAATCACAGCCAGTTGAGTGTGTAATATACACATATATACCGGAAGCACAAGTAGTGTGTAGGAAGTGGCCAATGGAAGGGCCTTAATTGCTTTATAGCCATTCCTTTCTGGCCACAAGTCCATTGATCATGATGTTGGCGAGAGCGTTTCTTCTTCTCCGCCACGCCCCCAAATCCTTGGCATGATATCGCAGCATTTTCAGCCATTCCTGAGTATCCTTGGGGTCCTCTGCCTGCAATGGTTCAAGTTCGTTTAGATCCTTCAAACCATCACTGTTATGCCCTTATTAATGCGCTTACTGACCTTAAGCAAATAGGAGTCCTTCGACATGAATTCTTGGACCTCGAAAATGTCTTCGGAGTCTGACTCTGAACTGATGACGCACCTCTGCAACTGCAGTGGCTCCTGGAAGAGTAATATAATTAGAAATGGTCACTGGATAAGCTTGGCCAACGCAAATAATGACACGTAATAATGGTTCCAATAACAGACACATTGTAATCTGAATATTATAAATTTTTTGGGGATTCCCAGTGGCTTGGCCTTTTTTAATTAAATTTCAATAAAAATATTTCTGAAAATTTCAAAAAAGTCTATAACATGTGACCGGATTGAAATAATATGTATGAAATTGCTTTCATTAAAATTTGTAGGAAACTCATTCAAGGAGATAAACAAAACCTCTCGTAGAAGATTAACTACAATTTACAACCTTCAGAACAGACCTGGTTACTTTCCTGATAGCCACAAATTTCCGCACTAATCATGACCTTACCAAAACTACATATGGAGTCGTCCTACTGGGTCCCTATTTTCGTGATGTTATGGGATATCGCTATTTGGGCAATAGGTTATAAACCACGGTTTGATTATTGTAAGTTACTCACCCTGAGCAAATTGAATCGACTATTTTTCTCCTTGATGAGCACTAGAGTGGCTTCTTTGATTCCGGTATTTCTCGGAAAAATGTAATCCCTATCCGCCAAATCCGGACGGTAATTCGAGTTTGGCTGAAATCAAACAAATGAAATGTTATTCGCAAATGGTCCAACTGCCCGTTTCTTAAATTATAACAAAAAATTATCACTGCATAGATTTCTTAAAGCGTTCAGGTTATATAAAAATTGTACAACTAATCATTATTAACGTTATCCGGATGTTAAAACCGGGCCCTTGTTATTATTGCTAAGACCTATTTTAAGGTAAAAATTTAAGTATATTTGTGCAACAGTGTATTGTTTTGAGCTAAGCCTGTGCTAATTGAGCCAATAGGTTCAGCAACCTGAAAACAATAAGAACCCATTTCTCTCCTATTTATCCTATTGCAACGGAGTTAATTATATTTATTGCGTGCAGTCGATTTTTTGCTAGTTATTTATTACAGTTTGTTGGCCTGTGACCGTCTATAACCAGAGATCTTTAAGAGATGATTAAAACAACATATTTATTTGATTTCCCAGAGCAATTGTTAATTTAATTGGCATCTTCGAAAAAAGCATTAGCTTTTTTTCCATCGAAAGTATTTCACGCCCAGGTTTTTGACTTTTAACGGAAACCCATGTTTGCCTACCAATTTCACTTCTAATAATAGTTATACATTACTCACATTTCCTAGCGTGATAAGTAGGCCGTGAACTGAATGTAATTTCATCGTTTTCTCCCTTTTATTCCACACGTGATCGTTAAGCAATGTGTAATGAAGACGTCCTTCCATTGGAAACCGTACTTCTTCGTTACTCCATTGGAGGATTTCCAGCGCCATCTGCCAACAAATGATAGAAATAGTTTTAGAAGTGCTCTTACCGAATACATCAGTAAAAATACCTTTAACAGTTTTCAATTTTCCCTGATAAATTGATCTGAAACAACACAGACCACAGTCTCATGGGTCTCACAACGCCACGTGACCTTACTCCCATTGGAGCGTGTCACGTTGAGCAAAGAATCCAGTCATGTGATAATTGCAGTACAACGTGACGCAACTTGAGCAAACATCTTGGTGTTCTTCAAATTAAGCGAATGTTGCCGCCACGTGATGAGTTTATTGCGATATTAGATATCTTAGCAAGTTAATTATGTACTAAAACTAAAGCTTCTAACCTTTCTTAACTTGATATTTCCAATAACCGGCTCCAGCAGACTCCTCCGCTGGGAATTTGAAATGCTCGAGATTCGTCTCCACAAGTTCTTTCCACTCAGATCTTTCGCTTGCTGCAGAAATTCGACATTTTCATATCAAAAGTAAAATTACTGGGAAAAGTCTACCATTTGAGTTTGTAACATACCTGGTTTATGTGTTCCAAATGAAGTTCGATTTTAGATTGAGCTTCCCTTAGCGTCTCTCTGTCTTGGTGGTGATGAGGGGTAACTTTGTACAATCGGTTTAAGAGTAACGGATACCTGTGATCGATTGAAAGAAAATGGTGTCATTTTTGGGGGGATCCTTGGGTTCTTAAGACTTGTTTATGAAATGGGTTGCATGGGTCGTGTGAATTTAGAAAAGTTTGCACTCACTTTGTTATCCTCTGCACCGGAACCATGAGAAACGAGTTGAGGTTAAGGCGGCGTAACAGGGTGTTTTCCATTTGGGAAACTTTGAGAAAAATCCTCAGTAGTTCCTTATCCTTTTCCAAATTCGTTAAAAGTAAGGAAGCTGTGCCCTGAAACGATGGAAACGTTTTGTTTTCAAAAACTGTTCAATTTCTTAGAAGCGATGGAACTTCCTACCAAATGGTATTCACTCACTGATTGTAGGGTATTGAGTTGAATTGAACTCTAGTTTGCAATCCATTAAACAGTCACCCAATATAAACCATCTTCGCTAAACATTTACCTGTCTGACGCAATAAGCTTCGAAGGCATGCAGCATAGCAGATGCCTCCAGCACCACTTTCCCCACGTTGACAGTGCTGTAATCCTCGTCCCCTTGCTCAGCAGCAATGTCCAGCGCATCTCTTAGCTTCTCAGCGAATATTTCGTTCACTTGAATCAGCTGGTCCAAGTTCAGAAATATGTTGTTCAGCAGCTCTTCATTCAGCAAGCCTGCAACCAGCATGGGACGATGGAATTCCTGAAACGTACAACGGAGAGCATTACTTCGAGTTTTCGAGCATCCTCTGACCAACCCAAAATATCACGAGAACTTCTTCCCCATTTACCTCTTTTATGATTTTCAAGTCCCTGCCATACTTGATTTCAGTTTCGACAAACTCCAGGATGATCTCCTTTCGTTCGTTCCTTTTCTTGGAGCATTTGCGACAGACCAGCGGGTCCACGTGAGCCCGGCTGAAAGTGACCAACATGGAGACATTAGTTTCGAAATGTGCACAAGTTCTGAAAAATGTTAAGATTGTTGTCTGTAGAAGATACCTAAGTTCTGAGTTGTCCCAGATGGTGTCTAGGGTTTGGTCACAGTCGACGCACAATTGTTCGCTGTTGCTGTTGACTCGGGACTGGCGTCGCAACCTGGCTGGTTTGCTGGTCTCTGAACCCACGCCACTGTCGTTCCTTTCGACCTCAGCACTGGAGTGAACACGATCGGGACAGTTTGTCTAGAGTGCGCAAAAAGGCCACAAATGAACAATTAGCGTCAAAAATGACCCAAAGGGTCGATAAAGTTGTTCACCACTGCAAGGTATTTCACCTGCACGTCCTTTTGATCTTCGTTTTGGTAACTCTCTTCGCTGGTGTTGCTTGAATCGCTCAAGTTGCTCACGTTGCTTATCCGATTGCGGTGATTACGTTTCGTGCCTATTTTCTGTTAGAAATAATTGGAAATTGTAGTTAATTGATTGAGATACAAAAACCTTTGTACATGTACATTTGAGCAAATGTCGTTGCTAGAGGCTGAAATTGCTTGCAATGCATTTCTGAATACCTGAACGACAAACCATCATGTCATCGCCATTCGCCAATAAAAATGGCATCCGAAAATGAAATGATTAAATTTTGAGAAAATGACAAATTCGTAAACGATACATGTTGACGGATGACTATAAATTAGCAATGATTTTGGAAGACCACAGTTTTCGTGACAGAATGATGTTGCACCCTAGGTTTCATAGTAGAAGTTTGAAAAGCAAGTTTTAATTGTTAAGGTGGAAAATTGCCAAATGTTATGAATCTATCGTTCTTTTGTGCTCCCCAAGCAGTTCCTGTACAGTGTATGCGTGAAAGGACTTGACTGACGTTACACCACCCAATTCTACAACCAAAACTAGCAATGGTCACGTTTCCTTCATCAATTTCCCTAATGACACTGTTGACGGGTATACTACTATTGCTCCATTAGTGTAATCTCTGATTAAACCAGGTTTTAATCCCTATGCTTTTCCACTGATTAACACCGAATTAATTAACGTTGCTCTAATAACTAAAGTAAATTTAAATAAATTAAATAAAACAAATATATGTTTCTCAAGCAGTTTTACAAAACCTTTTGCCCAAACTATCGCTGGTCCCTTTTCTTCGACCAATTTCCCTGATGCACTGTTGACGGGTCGTACTATGGCTCAATTAGTGTAATCTCTGATTAAATCAGGTTCTAATCCCCATGCATTTTCAAAATTTCCACTGATCAACACCAAATTAAATCGCTTTACACTAATGAATCAGGTGATCAAGCTATATTTTGACTCGCAACATCAATATTTTATAAAGTTCCGAAATATTTCATCCTTCGCTAAGGTAAATCAAGGTATGGTCTTACTTCAGCCTCGACTTCCTCTTCCGTCTCTTCCGGCATCGATTCCCGTTCGTTGTCATTGGCGCCAATGTTTTCAACTCCTCTCTCCTTGGCGTCTTCGAGGTAGTTCAAGATCTCTGTCCTGGAGGCGCCTTCGAAGATGGACTTCCTGGGATGTCCGAGCGATCCGCCAGCTGCATTCATCCAAAAGTACGAATTTCATTTGATACTCCAGCACAGACAGAAGCTCTTTGTGCCCTACTCTTAAGCAGGCAAATGCTACGAGGAATGTAGTGGAGATGTGGGTCACCAACGGCCCTCGAGAGCCAGCTGCGCCGCCTGGCGGAGGATCTCGGTCGTTGCCATGGCGACACGCCTCGCTCAGCATCTCTCCCACAACATTGGCCCATATCGGCACGGTGGAGGTGTGGAGCAATATTTTGAAATGGTGGGTGGATGGACGTGGGCGAATTCCGCCATTTTTCGACGTTTCATAGTTTATGGGGAAAATTTGTCCGCAGCGCTAGCAGCGTGGGTGGGAACGCTTAATCGGTAATTAAATCGTTCGTCTTGCTGATCTAAATCACCTTTTTTAAACGAAACAGATCCGGTAAATGCGGGTTAAGCTGGGTTGCTGGAGTCAAGCAATTTTAAAGAGACGCGAGGAATTTAAAGATGTGGTATTTCTGAGAATTACATGTAGCATTGGTCTAAAACTAGCCACTGCAATGGAAAACGATTTCGGAGAACGTTTTATTTCGCTTTGTTTTCGGTGATTTTGATTTTTACTACTCTATAGTCAGAAGTCGGAAATTGTTTTGTTCGTTTTGAGCTGACGTTTACAAAAGCGTGATTCTTGAGAAGCCCTCCAATATTTCCGATGAATGCTATAAGGCTAGGTAGTTTAATTGTGATGTCACTAAGACAAAGTGCTTTTTATCTGTGACTGGTTCAAAAGCCAACCTTTTGATCTTTAATTGCATCCTTCTACATGGAGTTTGAACGGCTTTGCCTATTTTAGTTTCGTATTTGCGCTAGCTGAATGGGCATTTACGGTTTTGATTTTCACTACCGCACTGGAATTTGCACGGCTTGGCCAAAGTTTTCGCAGAATGAATCTGTATTTCATTGTGAATTATTCGGTCTTCGTATTAGAGCACAATGTAACATGAAATATACAGTCTGTAGTTGCAGTTGCAGGGTTTGGGAATAACGCCTGAGTTCTTTAAATTAATTTCGTGACATTTTAGAGCTTATTAGTTTAATGGCACTGCTTCGGCCGTGATATTTTACAACTTAATTTGTGTTGAATTAATGATTACGACCAAGGTATAATCATGTTTTCATTACGTCGTTTCTGATGTAATGAAGAAAAGCAAGCACAGGAACGCTTTAGGAAAAGTCATAGGTTGATTCGATGCTGATGGAGACGGATTGGACGTTTCTAAACTACTAAAATATGATATGCTTATTTTATTTATGGCCACCAGCAAATCCCACGCATAATAAGATCCCGTAACGAGCATTCAGGTGCTATGATACTTTCTCAGTCTGTATAACAGGCGGTGGTTTATGAGCTAATGCTTTTTACCAATATGAGATTACTTGAAAGAAAAACCACCAATATCGACTTAAAATTAAAATTACTTTATCTCACTCAAGAAATTATACGGTCAGCTTATGCTTATACCCAAAATGCACAATGTAAAGTACTAAAACTGCTTAGCTAGTCGTAAAATCGAAGACGAAGAACTATTAGCCTCAAAATGAAGTTCGAAAAATAAACTTTTCTAGTATAATATTAAGGCTCTGCATTGATGCATAGGACCTTCTAACTTATCGTATCAGTCACTGGGACGAAAAACTTTGAGGGATATTCAGCGTCATAACATTTACACCAATGTCATCTTGATGGTGTTTATTTGTAGGTGATTTAGTGAAGAAGACCCACTCGATATTTTTCTCACACGTCTTTTTAAAACGATGCTCATCGACACAACCTTCGACAGATTCCCGCGAGGCAAGGTGACAATTCACGTCACGTTTGGCAAAATTGGGACGAAGTGAAAAGTGTTTTTCAAAAACTTATACGAGCGCCGTCTCTCGGGGACAAACGGCAGTTTCCCCTTGGCAGTTGCATTTCGGTGGCAAATTTGTGTCAATCGAGACGTGGAATGCTTCGAGTGGAAGGGCGCTTAATGTTTCCTATTTGGAGGCCCAAATATTTAGCGATTATTATTGATCTTTTTCCTTCGAATCTAGGTTAGTGGTGCGATGAACACTTCCGTCTGACATTGCCGAATTGAGGACGAGCACTTTGTCAAAAGACCCTTTCGCTGCTCTGGGATTGGCCCTTTTTCGCGCTTACGTCTCAACACAAGACCACTCTCCCTCTCCCTACGCAATTTATTACTTTAACCTAGAAACATTTCAGGGATTGAAATTTCGGGTGATTTGCATGTGCCGGGGAATAAGGGACCTACGCGTGTGCGGAATAAGCAAAAAGGAGTAACCTACATTAGATCAGAAGACGAATGGACACCTTTGAATATTCAAAAGTAGTTTTTTAAGATGAGCCCTAGAGATTCGTCGTTGCATTCGTTGGCCACGTTTAATGTCGCGTTTTTCTATTTACTCGAAATGCTGTAAACTTGTTTATAAGGCAAGTTTTACGGCCTCGGTTATGGTTTTTTGATGTTTTTTGGTGATTACAGGGGCACCTTTCCCGCAGGATGAAGCGATTAATAACGCTTGTCACCATAGCGTCTGAAATAAAAACTAACTGGTTTCGTTTGAAAAAGCTATCCACCGATGTTAAGACCCGGGGACTATTGGGAATTTGGCATAGACTTAGAAATTAATGTGTGCTATTCTAAACTTTACATCCATCCAGCATATCAAAACGTTGCTCACATGTCAGCTTCGCTGCAATTCAGATGGGTTTTTCATATAAATAAAATGGACGAAGTTTGTCAACTTACACGAGTAGTTGACAGTGTCCGCCACTTCTTCGTACACGGGTTCACCGATTTGCTCGTAAAGGTCGTCGCTGGAGTAATCCAAGGAGTTTCTGTTGGGGTCATCGTCTTCCTCGGACGCGTCCTCCAACGGGATGGGAGGCAATGGCTAGAAAATAATTACGAATTTTGAGTCAGTTTTCTGACCCATGGCAAAACACGCTCGGTATTTTCGTGAGAAATTATTTTATCCATCCAGGATTCCCACGGAACCTGGGAATCCTGAGAAACCGTGGAAAGTCAGTGGAATTATAACTGAATAGAAAGCCTGAAAATTTTGACAAAACTTCAAGTCAGGCGATTTCGGAACTTTTAAATGAATTTCAATCCAAACGTTATTTCGTACAAGTATATCGATTAAGATGTGTACTGTAGTGTTTAGATGAATGGGCCCTTTGTACGATAGGGGGTGTCACTCCTAAAAAATAATTGTAATTTATATTGACTAATTGGTGTGCACATGTGCATATGGCTATCAAAACCCACAAAACCGGTTTTGGTAGTCATTTGCGGATGCGCACACCTATTAGTCAATTTCAATTACAAATATTTATTTTGCATTGACACCCCCTATTGAAAGGAACCCCCAAAATGGCAGGTTGGTTCCATCTATTTCGAAATTTTGAGTACTCCTAATTAAAAAGTTGCATTAATACTCTGATGTTATGTGAATTCCTTTGTTATTCAAATTCCATAATTATCATCATAGTCAATGGCCATATTGATTAAAAACGTTATTTATGTTAAAGGTCAGGCACTTTTTTACGTCGTATTGATCGAGGGGAAAACGGTAATGGTCAGGTGAAAATAAACTGCTTAGCCTGGAAAACCTGGGAAAGACGATGGATTTTATTTTACAAAAGCTGTGGAACCGTGTCCATCTCATTGGTTCTAAACTTTGAAAATGTTCTATGTCGCTTAAAAATAGCGTGTTACAATTTGTTTTATTATCTATGCAAAGTTTGAAAACAGTGCCTTACCTTATTATAATCATTGCATTCCGAAACCTTGTGTTCGGGCGTCGATATTCCATCAGTGTAAAGCTCGTCTTCAGAAGTCCATCCTGATGACGTGTTTCCGCTTTCAGGGCTCTCGCTTTCGGGCATTCTCTCAGCTTCCTTCGTTTTATCCATGTGCAAGCTGCAGAGGTGCTTCCCATCGAAGGTGGGCCTGGGCAAGAACTTGGGGGTGGACCTCAACTTGGCGATGTCCAGCGAACTGGTCACTTTGGGCGTCCGGTCGTTGTTCCATCGCTGGACCTCATTCGCATAGACCGGCTGTGGCTGGCTGACGTCTTTGCAGTACTTCTTGCTGACGTTCGTGGGGGAGTTCAGGTTGTTGGTGCTGAAGAAGCTGGTCAGCTTGGTGACCGCCTGCTGACCAGCGCTGACCGGAACCAGGACTTGGAAGGAATTACTCCGACTCGGAGTTGGCCTTGTTGGAAGATGGGATCCCGCCTCCGATTTGTCCACCAAGGGAGCCACTTGGCGTTCGGATTGGCTGCGTCTCAAGTTCGTCTTACGATGCTCTAAAACGTCGAGAGAGGAAAAATGACAATTATTAAATATCTGCAAGCATTTTTGGGCTGCCCCTAACATGCCCTTGGATGGATGGGAGTGTGGCAATCACTGCTAGCTTCGCTGCTTTGCACACAAGCACACTTTAAGGATGGCGGCTATTTGGCACAGCCCGTTTAGCCCGTTAGCTGGCACGTTGCCAAAAACGATTTATGTTGCGTTAGTTGGTTAATAGATGGCGCTTTAAAGCCGAATTGTAATTGGGGAGTTCTACATGTATGTATTGGAAAATAGACACTTTTAAGCACGCATCATCGTGCCCAGAGTGCTAGGCGTTGCCAGCTAACCCGTATTTCGAGGATAATAAATTGAATGGGCCAGTATATCATCCTTTGAAATCTTCAATTTCCATTTACCCTCGAAGGTTTGTAGACAAATGCGTGCATAAAATCCTCCTTGATTAGAATCATCCTGGTCATAATACAGGCTTTTATGCACGTACATCCTGCAATTAATATGCACGTACGACTACCATTTATTCGCTGCATTGATTTCAATAGCCCAAGAGGCGATAACATATCTTGAAATATATGTACCAGGTGTTCAGCCTCCCTCTAATGTTGCATGAAAGGTCAAAGACGAGCGGTCAACCCAATAACCTACCTCTTGAGGCCGCTGTCCTGTTCCTCCTTCTTGAGACTGCTTTGCCAAGGCTGCCCCCATTGTCCACCAGCGAATCTTCCTCCAAACTCTCAGAACTCGACTTACTTCCGGTATCGCGATCGTGTAGATTCGAGAAGTCTGTCTGCTGCGGCCACCGGTCTTCCGTGGTCTGAGCAACGTGTTCACTGTCTGGACTCTCGCTGGACGCTGAGATTCCATCGTGGTACAAGTCTTCCAGAGAGTCCAAGTCTTCCGAAGAGCCCGCAGAGTGAGAATCCATCTTCGGAATTCGCAAATCTTCGAGAATCACCACTGAATCGTCTTCGCAGTTATTGTTGACCAACGACTGGTCGACGTCCAGGTCCGAATTGGCCGATGTCCTGTTGGACAGGAAGTGCACGTGCTTTTTCTGCTTCTGCCGCAGGTCGACGGCGCCGCTGCCGGAAGAGGCCACGTAGGTGTCGCTGCTGTCTGCTTCCGACGACGACTCGTTGGCCTTCTTCAGGATTGGCTTCAGGTAGGCCGGAAGGTCGTTGAAGTTGATCTTCAGGTTTAAGCGAGTGGCAGGCGGAGGGGAGGGCGGGATTGGCTGACCAATGGCGATCACCGTTTGGCTAGCAGCCTCCTCTTCCGGTTCACTTTCTGTTGCTGAAGACGCTGGATCCTCCGCTGTCACTATTTTGGTGGTGGGGCCGCAGATCGTGATCGTCGTCTTGTGCTTCTCACCAACTGTGTTTTGGACCCCGAAGGAAGATCGTGTGGGTTTTTCCAACACTTGTCTGTCATCTGCTTCCTCGGCCGCCATTTTGTGTTTCACTAGAGACTGGACTTGAGTCTGAGTTCCATTGCGCTGCTGGCCATTGGGCCGTCGAACTGGGACGGGAGGGGGCGGGCTCTTGATGGGGGCGAAGGACGGAATGGGCGCCCTCTGGTGGCTGTTTTGTGGCGTCAATGTGCCTCGCACTGTCCCGAACAAGCGGATGCGCTGACCGCCCAAAGAGACTTCCGTCACGTCATCGTCTTCCACCCATTCTTCTTCGGGACTCAGTCCTTGTGGATAGCCTTTGTACGTGCCGTTTGGGCCTGTAGAGGGAAATAGAAATTTGATGACACGAAATCGATTAACTCTTATTAACAACCCCAAAAGGGTTCATGAATTACAATAGGCGATTAAATTGCCTTCCAATTTGAAGACAATATGCTAACGTCAGTCTCTCTAATCAGAAAATGGTCATCGTAAGAGCTGAATGCGACCACTCAGCATCAGTTGTCCTTAAAACTCATCGTGGGAGGTGTCAAAGTAAACATCTGTAGTTTTCACATTTAGAAAGACAAAAGACGGAATGCTAAAGTGGAGTTCTTTCTGCTTTCACAAGGATTGGTAACATTTGCGTACAAGACGAGAAAGTCAAATTTGCAAAATCTGCAGATATATAATTCTTGTAAAGCTTTTAACATCTGCTGACAATGCTTTTAACATCTATGGTGTGCCCAAATTTTTATCAACCCACTCTCGTCTAACATATGTATAGTTAATTACTTGCTGTGCAGTTCTACGTTTAACTGGGTTAAATGCAAGAATTCAAGTTTACCCATTCTACACGTTTGCTTTGTTTATAAGATTGTTATTTTACATATGGGACGCCGTTGTTGAAGTATTTCATATTTTACTTATTAGAAAACTGGAAAGCTTTTGAACCCGGGCAGTGGAGAAAAGTGGGGAAACATTGACTCAATCCGGCACAAATCAAGTGATATCACCTTTGAAAGGAATTCATCATGTTTGGGAAATTTACGTGAAAGTCATGATCGTATGATGCAATCATTGTAACGTACTGTGTATTCTTCTCGTGCTTTCTGGATATTGGTTGGCTACAAAAAATAGCCATTCTCACATAAATTAATCGAAATGGCATCGTGAGATCATTATTATGGCATTCATGGAGTAATGAATATGGCCAAAAACCAGAAGACAGATTATTCCTGTTTTCTGCTCTTGATGCATGGAACAACTTCCATAGAGATTCACCCAATTACCTCTTAGAACGTTCTTCGAAGAGCACTTCCGTTTCCCCCTGCCTTCCTGTTCCATCGCAGCATCTTCGAATTCGCCGGAAGCGCGCTGGACGCGCCCCGGTGCGGAGCGTCTTTGCATTTGCCTCTCCTTGTTCAATAGTTCGTAGGGGTTCACAGGACACTCCAGGATGGAGCGTCGTTGGAAGTTCTCGTTTTCTCTGCAGGTCCCCATGGACGACACGTCTGATAGTCTGTGCAGCCTGCTCTTCGTCAGTCTGACTTCCGGATCCGGTCTGGGCCGATTTTCACCTTGGAACAACGAGGGCCTAGAGGACGGTTTGGAGCGCTGGCTTCTGGGGCCCCCAGGGGGCGCCTCAGTCCCGTCACACGTGCACCTATTCCGGTGTTTTTTGGACGACTTGAGCACAGCTTGAGCATGGTGCTGGCACGTGCAAGGACGCGGCACCACCTCCGCTAAGATGGCCCCGTTGGACGGCTGCAAGTACGGCTCCCACGCATAGATGGCGCTTTGTAGCGATCCGCGCTGGCGCTGGTTGGGGCGGACATTTACTGAAGAATAAATGTTCGGATAATGACAACTTCCGGCCGTCCCAACAGTTCCGCTCTCGTAGCGCCGCCATGTCCTTTCGCCACCGTAGTGCTGATGGGGAGACCCTCGGTTGCGACCGTTGTTGCCGTTGTTGTAGTAGGGTGGCGCCACCGTCGGCACCGGCCCGTAGCGCTGTAGCTCCTCCAGATAGGCCAGCTGCTGCAACTGCTGTTCTAGGTCTTCGTTCACTTCCGCCTCCTTCTGCTTCCGCTTCGAGCCCAGGCCCAGGTACTTCTTCAGTCGGACGCTGTTGAACGTCCCGCCGCCTTTCGGGCTCTTTTTTGGCGACAACGGCGCTCCCTCCAAGTGAGGGTAGCGGTAGTGGTTGCGACGGGCCTTGTCCGACATAAGAAGCTCTTCAGAGCGCCCCAACGACGCTTCTATCTGCTGTCGAAGGTAGTCCATGGTTCAGTCGTACATGGTACAGGGCCTGGAACGAAAGAAAGAACAGTTTTGGTTCAATGTAATATTCAAGCTTGGTAAAAATGGTATGTTGGGCTACAAGCAAATCTATGAAACACCACAAAAAAGTTCTTCGAGACAAAAAATATTGGCGTCACAATGCGCGTGTCATGCGGCCTGCATCATAAGCTTATTTCAATGCAAAACAAATGTCCACACCCGATTTTACTTCTTCCTGTCCCTTGGGCTTGCTGGGCCCTTATCCAGGGTGTACCGAAATTATGATTTAATTAACAGGGTGTGTAGCTGGTGGTTTCCTTATCATACAAAACGTAATGTTTGCACACGAGTTTGATATGTCCCCATTCATAATGATAACGTACATGCATCTCCTCATCAATCCCACATTCCGCTCCCCCGTTACACTCCTTAACTGTACCATGTAATTATTTGATGTATTTATCCACGCATCCTCTCGATCCGCTCTGTAAAGGGGACCCTACACGGTTAGTAATACTGTCAGTCACTTTAGAATCAGTAGAAATGACAGTATGCGTCAATA
>JAQGAF010000263.1:0-61895 GCA_034687865.1 Kryphioiulus occultus
CCTCCAGAAGTAACCAGACTATCAAGCAAAATTATTATCACGACGATTTATTCCTTTATTCGCAGAGATGTTATGTATACAATTTTTCAATTTTTTAACATGGCAGGGTTGGGAGGGGAACTTCCCGTTAAAATACACAAATTTAGGCGCAAATTTCAAAATCGAATGCACCAGATTTCCAATTTGGGCACGTGCTATCATTGCTGAATAAGTTGGCCCATGCCTATATCAAACAAGTGATCAGGTTTCATTAACGTCCACTAGAGGGCAAAGTGAAATTTATCACTTAACCTTATACATACTATAAATCGATACCGAGTTTGATATTACATTAAAGACGATTTCGTGACAATGACGAAATAGAATTTTAAAACATCATTACATCATCAGTCCGGAATCGATGTCGATAAAATAAAATCGAAAATTGCAACATTTTCAATCACATCATTGTTGTTTTTAGAAATCGAATTGGGCAACTAACTGTTAGCACTTCATAAACAGTCGCACCCAGGGTGTCTACTGGATTTGCAATTGCAAATTCCACGGGTTTTCAATGAGTTTTTCATGACTTCAAACATTTTTCAGTGCCTATTAGAATATGGGGCCGTTCAAGTTTTATGTCATCATTAGTGATTTTCAAAAACATTCTGTACCGCAGTGATGACATGATCATTGGCCAAAAAACGCCGTAGGCGATGGCAAATGATGAACTTTAATCCAAATTTTAATTTTTGAATCAATCAAAGGCAAAAATTTCCCTGACCCAGATGCAAATTTCACGACTTTTCCATGGCTTCCATGACCGGTAACAATTGTTCGAATACTTTGACAAAGTTCTGAATAGGTCCACGCTGCAGTTTACCACAAGGAACACAAAGTTCCATTCTCTGGAAACTTTTCTGGGTGCCAAAAAGCAAAGGCATGGGACATACCGTGATTCTGATGCGGGATTTCAGCTTCTGTCCATCCTTAAACCAATTGATGAGAGGGCTGGGGGCGCCAGAAACTTGGACGACCAGCAGCAGATGATCTCCATCAGAACATTCGGTTCGTTCTGAAAGTCCAATTTCAAAGCAGGGCTGTGCAGTAGATGGTTGTGGGAGTATGGCAGGCTCTGAAAGAAAAAAATCAGCGAACCCCATTATTGCTTTGCTCCTTGACCTGATGGAAATAAAGAATGATATTCTGTGTCACATGCTGCGATGAGCACTCCTACATGCTGGGATAGGTCTTGTTTATTTTAAAATCGATTCAAGTAAAATAAGGGCTTCGTTGTCTTTTGTCAAGCATCAGAAAATAAGACAGGCCTTCTAGGAAGAAATGAGCTCTAGATGACAGTAGATGTCATTAGATAATAAGCAACGTTGCATTTTAAGACCCAGTATTTTTTCTTAATTTTTAAGAATGTTTTGCCTGTGACGTGCGATTTGCTATTAAAATTTAAAAGAAACAAACGGAAAAGTTGTGGAAAAGTCTGTTCATTATTCTTACTTAAGCAAACTTTTCAAAATCTGGCTGAAAATAATTATCACTAATGTACATGCTGGGTTTCCACTTAAACTCTAAAGTCGATTTTCCTGACATTCCCTGACAGTTTTAAGTGATTTCTCTGGCAGTTTACATAAGATCTTTTTTTAAAAAATTATGCAAATGATGGATTTCATCCCAAATTTTAATAAAAGATGATAGCTAATCAATTGGCTGATGCCAAATATCTTAATTTCCCTGGCATTTTCAAGAATTTTCACGAATTCCCTGACACTTTCTTATTTCCTTGACATTCACTGATTTTTCCTGACATTCCAAAAAGTGGGAACCCTGACATTTACAGTGTATAACCTAAGGCCTCCATTAGTTGCTGGAATTTCAACTCCCCCTGCTGCCCACCACCTTCAACTTTGCAAAATTCTGAATTCGTCCCTTGAAGCATAACATTTATAGGTTGAGTTCATACTTTTACTAGCTATCAATAGAATTTCAAAGTAAACCAATGTTCAGTGCATTCTCAAAAATGTCCTTTCTCTTTGCCTAATTTTTAGGGTAGAACGTTCTCAAATCCGGTTTTCAAATTCTAAAAACTAAAAATATTTATGCTATCCATGTTTTCAATGACACCCTGGAATTTAAGTTTCACTTAACTAGTTTTTATCATTTTATACTTCGAGATGTCAAAAACCGCATTAAAGCCCTCATAAACCACAGTTTATGAGAAAATATGTGTCACGATATAAGGAAGACCATTATCATTGGTCGTGAGAAAAATTCTCTTAATGACAAAATTGATGGCTAATTATATAATAACACTCAATTTTAATAAAAAGGGACCGCCTATTAGCACGGATATAACAACCTGATGAGATTACTTGAACTACATGCATCTTCATGAAAGACCATTTGGTATTAAATTCTGTCGAAACAAGTAGGCGGCGACAGTTGGGCTGACAATCAACTGTCCTGTTTAGACTGGATATGAGGGATTAACAATATTAAAAACGCTGGTTATAATATTTTAATGAAAAAATTAGTCGCACCATTCTAAGTCTCAATCCATTAAAAATGTGGCGAATGATTTACGAACACCCTGTAACCCGTGTGTACTAAAAATAGAAGTTGTTTAAGATTTACATGTTTTATAACAAAAATATTTGTGTAGTGAGAAATTAGATGTCTTGGACTTTTAATGCCACCACTGTAGGAAGGATTATTTTATTTATGTAAGATTGTTGTTTGTTTCTTATTTCTTATATCCCAGAATTTAGCGCTCACCTTTGACAAGTACTTTGCACGATGATTCTGCATGCCCAAACTCATTGTAAGCCTCGCACGTGTATATCCCAGAATCCTCTGGAAATATATCCGCAATGACTAGGGCATATTTGTTGTCTTCGTACGATATATAGCGGGTGTCATCACAATTTGTAATTTCTTGGTCATTGTGTACCCAGATTACTTCGAAAGGTGCGTGACCTGGAAAATAAACAATTTAGCGATTAAATTGCACCACAGACTTGCATAATAATAGTATTCTTATTTGGTGCTCTCTATGCAATCAAGCATTTTTATCATTTTGGAAGACAGGTTCAAATAATATGCCCTCTTTGTCCTTGTCTCCATATCGAGGCCAATCAAATTGATTTCGGAGATTTTATCTTTCTGTATTCAAATTGCACAGTGCAAAAGATAAACAACACAATTTATTAGCTAGTTTACTTCATTTTTTCCAATGAAAGATTGCTGACCATTATAGAGTTTCACGATTCTATTCGGCACTGTTCAGATCAGGTTTTCGAACAAAACAACAAAAAACTTCATCAGATGATGCATGTTCAAGATGCAGCAGAAATATATAAATCCAGAATTTTAATACTAATCTTTCTTTAGATCTACAACTTTGTACAATGTACCACATTTTCTAGCTTCAACAGAACTTTTTTCAGTCGATTTTCATTCCTTTAGTATATGCAATTTTGATTTGTAGTAACAGGAGATGGACGAATCAGCAAATTCCACTATGCATATTAATAATTTACACCACCATACGCTCAATTTTCAAAGACAACTTCGAGTTGTTGTTACTGAACACTAATTAGTAACGAAATTAAGGTTAGCTTCCCTGCAGGCTGGAAGTCATGGGCAATGACATGGTGTCATGGAGGGCAACTCCTGAAGGTGATTGATGGAAGCTTTCCAGATATTATCTTTTACGGGTTTATTTTACCTATGTCATTTATCGTGCTTTATAAAGTTATCTGATAAAGAACGGGAATTTTCCCTGTTAAAAAACGTTGTAAAATTTTACAAGCAAGTGATTTGTTTAAAGTTGATATGCAAAATTGAACATGGCACGAGACTTCAACTTCTGTAATTAATTCTGCCCCTGAATTTAATATTTTGGAAATATTTCAACTTTTGAAGAAACTTGAAGAAATATAAGGCGTCATAAAAAAATTATGTTCACATATAACGTGCATTCGAGCAGTTGTTAAAACGTAAGGGATTGTGGGCCGCCATGCATAATTTCGAATGTATTTTTTAAAAGTTTAAAGATGTTAATTACTCATGAAAGGATCAACGTTGCTCCTTTACATGAAATATCAGGTGAATAGAATATGTGTACCAAATTTCAGCCCTTTAGGACCCCAGTAAGTCGGTTAAAAATGATTTCGTAAAGGTAGTAAGCAGACAAACAGCTAGGAAACACGTTAAGTTAACAGAAAGGTTGTAATAATGGCCCACATTGTCGACATATAAATTGTGCAAACCAGCAACAGTCTACGATCATAATGCTTCAGTTGTTCATAATTTATGTAGGATTTCAATTATAAAAAATACACCCATATACAAATTTAACATCATGCGGGTCAAATTCCACGAGTAATCCCAAGCTGACTATAGTGATCCCCATGACCTAACTAACCCAATCCTTGATTGTCTGGCAGCTTCAAGTTCAGAAAACAGAACACAACTTACCAGAAAGCTGTATCGTCAAGGTGACATTCTGGCCATCTCTGACCACAACATCTTCGAGTTCCTGAAGGAATGTAGGTTGCGTGTCCGTGGTGAGGTCGGCCAAATGCAGGCTGGACAGTGTCAGCTGGCTGACAATTTCGCCGTTTTCACTAGGGCACTGTGGAGACAGTACTGTTGGCATGGCAACGGGAGAATCCTCAGTGGGGCCAAGAGTATCTTGTCGAAATTCCTCGATGGGGCTTGGAGGACGCCGTGGCGTTGGGGGCATAGGTGAATTACTGGTAACACATTTTACCCCACAGTTCAATTTGCTCAAAAATGACTTCCCCTTTTTGATGGTTGACGAGGCGTTGGAAGCCTTCAGGGACTCCTTGGTATTCCTCCGAGGAGTTGTCATTGATGGACTCACAGTTTTGGGTGTGCCAGTTTTGAGTGTTGCCTTCTGCCCAAAGGACCTGATGTTTGCAGCGGAACTGGTAGCTTTCTTGGAGCATGGCTGACATTCTATTGAAAGTAAGTTGCGTACAGAGTTGGTCAGACAACATTTCACTTCCAACCAATTGTGCGTTGAAATTCTTTGAAAGAACATAATTACCTTTTATTGTCAACTTCGCTGTGGTTTGTGTCGTCCCCTGCGAATTAGAGGCCTTGCAGGTGATCCAGGCTTCCTGGGCATTTTCTTGCACCCTGTCGATTTCCAATGTCGCTAGCCGTCCATTGAACTTGCACCTTGTGGTCCTCGAATTCTTGATCTTCGTTTCGTTCCAGAGCCACGTGATGGCAGGGGTGGGGTTTCCAGAAATTTCGCAGGACATAAAAAGACGGTCCTTCTGCTGGACGTTGCTGTCAGAGAGGGGCTGGTGGACGGTGGGCACTTCGTAGGCCGTGATGGTTATCACCCTGCTGCTTCTCGTGGGCGACATACAAGGAGGTGGATGGGACAGGACAGAAGATGCTGGGTTTGGAGATGGGACGGCGATTTTGCCCTTTCGTTTAGCTACAATTGAAAGTACATTTTGAGTAATGCAAACATGTTATTCACAAGAGTGTACAGGGTGAGGCATGTCTGAACCTCTCGAATATTTTCGACATGGCAACACCTAGGTAAAATCTGCCTTAACATTTGACTTGAGAGTGACGCGAAGATTCCGTGACATTGCACGTCACGTTCTTGGTGCGTGCCAATTTAAAATTGTGTAGAGCGTCGTAAAATTAGTCTAATGTGTGCATTTGCGACATTAAATTACCAGTCGTAAAGTTGCAGTTAGCAAGTTAATTTTACCGATGTATATTCACGTCATGTACAATTAAATAAATGGAGGTTTTGTTTGAGTATGAATTGAGGACCTCAAAGCTAAACTGAGAACTGGCCCGGTACCCCAGAAAGAACAAGCGAGCTGTCCAGCAATGCATTTTCTTGTAATGCAGGGTTACATAAAATGAACTTGCCAAATGTGCCTTTGTGATTGATAAATAAATGCCGCAAATGCATGAATTAGACTAACCTTATGATGTTCTACAACTTTCTAATTGGTCTTTTTGTCCTATCCTTAACAGTTAAAATTTTAGATTCGCAAGTACCAAGTATGTACCTTGCAATGTCAAGAACGATACGCTTTCTGGAACCCTCATGTCACTCGAGTTAAATAAGAAAGCAGATTTTACCTAGCTGGAGTCATATCGAAGATATTGGAGAGGCCTTGACATATGGCTCACCCTGTATAACGGCATAGGAGAAGGGGAATGGTAAAACCTTGCTAAAAATTAAGATTGATTGCTGACAATATACAATAACAGCCAGATATTTTATTGAATTGTGACTGATGTAAAACTGTCTGAGAAAGTTTCATTATACATCGCGCCTTTGGTAACGTCTATATTTCGTAAAAACGTTTGCAATATTGAGGGGGCATTTTGTTCAGACTGCTTCGCATTTTTGTGAGCATTATCAGCAAATTTATCTTGACGTGTTAGGGTTTTTAGATTGTGGCGTCGAAAATAACCGAGATAAAACGAAATTCCGAGAATAAAAATATGAAGGTATCACGATGTTGATAAGACATTTTATGTCGTCAGTAATCATCAGGATAATATATATACAGTATATATAAACCAGGATCCAAATAACCAGGACATTTTTACAAAATAGAATGGCACTTAGAAATGCACAACTAAAAGGGCCAATGAATAGAAACTGTCGAAAGAACTTCAATAACTGAAACAATACCAGTCTACATTCTAGAAACGGTAAGATAATTTTTATAATACGAGTATATAGAGTGTATTCAGTAAATAATAGGTATTGAAGTTTAGTATTTGCCCAAAATATAGAGGACAAAGATGAACAGATACCAAAATTGCGTTAAATAAAAGTCATTAGACAAGATTTAAATTTACAATTAAATATTGTAATGGTTATTATAGATTTGGTTAATATAGATTTTTTGGAGTGTAAAGCAACGCTTTTTCCTATAGCGTTTACATGAAATTACAAGTAGTTTCAATTAAAGAACTAAAATCGAATTCTTTCTTCGGTTAAAAATCTATTTTCATTCAGTATATGGATGAATAGCCACATGTCGTTATAAACAGGTTAATTTTTTTCGGCCAACAGATGTCCAAGCTGTGCTAATCGAAAAGCTAAGCGGTATAAAATCAGCTTAGCACGAGCCATGGAAAAAGAAACTGAAAAATACCGCCCCACCGGACAGAAGTACTCAAGACATGGCCGTGTATTTCAAGTAAAATTACTGATGTTATTCCTGAACCGGGGATGCAAGAGGGGATACAAATTTTCACTGGCCACCGAAATCGAAGGCGCCAAGGCGTTCGATGACGTGTTATTCAAATACAAAGATGGAAATGACATTATATACAGATTTGTACAAGCAAAGCACGTATTAGAAGAAGACAGAATGCTAATTAAATACTCAGATTTATTGGGTGACAAGAAGGAAGAACGGAAAGGCAATTTCCACCTACTGAAGTATTTCCAATCTTTCCTGGAAATAAGAGAAAATGGAAAAGCAGGTGGAATATTTGACAAGCTTAAACTAAAAGACTTGGTTATCTACACCAATTTTGGCATTGATTTTGATGATTTAACAACGAATGGGCTTTCGGTCAAAAAATTGAATGATACAGATGATATTCTGGACGATGAACCAGTCGAGGAAAAAATTCCTGAACGATATCAACTTACGGATTTTCCAAATGATAAAAAGGATATTTTTTATGACCGTTCTGACGTCAGTCACCAAATGGCTAAAGATTTGGCCAGGAAGGTTTGTAAGGGTTTGCCCATTGACCTTAAAGATGATAATTTTCGACGGTTTCGCAAGGCACTCATCAAGGAAAACATAATAGATGTCACTACAAAAAAGCTTCACGAGCATTTCCTGCAAAACATTGGGCTATCAGATAAAGCCAAAGAATTTTACAACACCTTTCTATTAGAAGGAATGAAGCAAAATAAGACATCGCGAGAAGAATTCCTCGAAGAAATACAATCCAAAGACCTGAATATGTCCAAAGAATTCTGTCACTATGACGAAGAACTGGACGAGGAACTTCCCACTGATCGAGTGAATAACGAGGTTATTAACGAGTATTTCAAGTATTTCACATTGGCAGTAAATCAACCAAATTCAGAACAACTCGACCAAATCATCAAAAAAGAATTATGCGAAGAATTTAACATTCAAGATATTGGATTAATCATGGATCCATTTTACTTTTACATGTGGAAGTGGATGACGGAGAGCAGAGGACGCTTTTTATCAGATGCAGACCTGCAACATTTTTATGAGGATGCAAAGAAACGACTGAAGAAATTAAGTATAGTTGGAGTGAGATCGAATAATCCAGAAAAAAATCTGAATTTTGGAGAATTTTTCGAAGATGTTAGTGAAATGGAGATAAATCTAAATTCTGCGGAACCTATAATCAACATTGTTGCCTCAAAAAGCACAACTTTAGCCTTCATAAAAGTTGTCCAAAGTTTAGAAAAACTTCCTATTGATAGTTTTGCTGCAGTAGATGTCAACTTTCTTTTGTCGAATGAAGAAAAATATCTCACAGCTTTCGATTTTAAAGAGCCTTTTATAATGGTGGTTGAATGGCCCGCCATTTGCAATCATAAGGAAGGGGAAGTCAACAAATTGGTGGAAAACATCTTGCGAAAAATTAAACCAGAACATAAGCAGAAGCTAGTTCTAATTTCTCGGAGTGTCAAACTGGATGAAGAATTCAAAGATTTCACAAGTCAAACGATGACTTTTAATGCAGTCGAAACCAAATTCTGCCATCTTAAAGCAGACGCTCAATCTAGAATGCTGTCTACAAAAATCATCTTCCATGATCGCAAATGCATTTTGAAAGAGTTAATAAACGGAAATACCGACTGTATTACAGAAGAAATTATAGATATGGCTATTAACGAACAAAACTTGGTTATTAACAAGAACGCAGATGATTTGGGGGAAATTCAAAATTACTACATTGAGCGAAAGTTCAAGAAGTATTTAAAGCATCGTTACACTTGTAAATGCATTATAGAAGATTCTGTAAAATATGTATTTGCCATCAGTGACACAAGCAAAGAAGAACTTTTGGTATTAATGCCAAATGAAAAAATATGCAATTTTGGAGACAACGATTACACAGGCAAACATGTTAGGATAATTGTAGTCCAGGACCGGGAACAATATCTACTATTATGCAATCATTATCAGCCACATGCTAGTCACCATTTAAAAAAAGAAGGAGATGGATTCATAAGGTTAGCAAGTAGCACCTCACCCGAATTACAAGGTAATTGCAGTGAAGATGAACTGCTGCTTAAGAAAGATGAAAACAAGTTAACTGTTATTGCTTCGGAGCATGGCACGGGAAAGAGCACACTTTTCAAACATTTAGCCATGTCGTTAACACATAAGAGTTTAAATTACTGGGTGCTGCTAATAAATTGGAAGAACTTTATAGAAATACTAAGGAACAGAAAGCTTAGCTCACCTGAGGACATAATAGATTTTATTTTAGAAACGCAAGAGCTTAAACATTCGTTTGAAAAAGCTTTCCTGCGTTTCTATATTCTAGTCTGTGGAAAAATTGTAATATTTTTTCAGGGGTTTGATGACTGCCAGCAGTACGAATGCAAGGTTATATCAATGCTTAAATACCTAGAAACCACAAAAATCGAAGCAATATACGTGTCCACTCAATTGCAGTCTGCTGATAAATTAGAAGCAGAGAAGAGTTGGAAAACTTATGAAATGCTTCCATTCTCTATTCAAGACTACGCAGTATTTTTGAAAAATATTTGGAAGAGAAATTTTAAAGTGCAAGAAAAAACCGTAGAAGACCGATTAGATATATTTGTTGGCTCATTAGTTAGATCCTTTGCCGAATCAGCTAGCCTGTTAACAAGTATATTTTTGAAATTTCCTTTACATGCACAAATGATTGCCGATGTATTCCAAGAGCAACTTGAAGAACATATCAAAAGCGAAAACCCAAAGTTGCAGTTGAATTTTCAACTAATCGCTAGTCCTGCCACGGTCCCCCCTTTTATTCCAGTTGGCACATTGCGCTGTAACACTGGATTCGATTTGCTAGAACTTTACAGGACGTTTATTAAACATAAAATTAAAATGTCCCTTGGAGGTAAAATGCAACTGGAAGATAAAACTATGCAATACGTTTTCGAAGAAATAATCAGGCCACGCATAGTAGAAATGCTCGAAAATGTGGCAATCTGCATGCTATTTCCTGAAGAGACCCACAAAATTTTCAAAGCGAAAAAAGAATCACCAAATTTGGCATTGGAAGAAGTAGCTCTAGTTCGAAAGGTAAATGCTGAATATTGTTTCATCCATCCAACATTTGCTCAATTTTTTGCAGCGCAAAAGATTGTTAATCTTCTTGGTCAATATGATAAAGACTCCAGCATTTACAAATGCATAACTGGAAAGCTAAAGACAATCATGTTCATTGAATCTTCCAGTATATTTCGCATGTTTATTGATAGTATGCTAGTACACGATTCAGAAATTCATTTTGCCGCCTATAGCCAAAATATTGATTTCTTCAAGAGAGTCGTATCACAAGATAGCTCAGAAATTCACAAGCGTGACGCGCTAGATCGAACCCCAATGCACTACGTCAGCATGAATAACGCTGTGGATATCGGAAATTTCATAATTGACAAAGATGCATCATGTGTGGCTGACATTGATGCACTTCACTTTGATTCCATAATCTATGCTAGTGTATATTTTAGTCCACAAATGCTGCAAACACTCTTTAAAGTTGGAACAAATGTTAACGGATTTGAAACCAATCTGAAGACATTTGCAGACTTTTATAACAACGACCAAAATTCTATAAACGCTCGATTCCAGCTGGCAAAAAACATATCTGCATATGCAAGTGATGACCAGAAAAGAATAATTGTGAACTCGTTTAACTACAAATTCATATTCGGGAATACAATAAAAAATAGTAATTATACGCAATATCCCCTTTTCTGTTTATTTGCTTGCAAAGCACACCAGCGAGAAATGCTAATACAAAACGAATACGAAATTGTCAGAGCCCTTCTGAAAAGAAATCCTGCGGCGCTATGGCAATATTTAAAGAACTGTATCGATGATGAAATGAAAGATAACATACCCAAATTAGAAGAGTATGAAACGAAATTTCGTCATCTAGTGAAATCAGACTTTAACCAGTTACAGTTTCTGGTAAAGATGGCTAATCGCAAACAACTTGAAAACCTCTGGGGTAAAAAAGGATACGCAGCGCATTTTAGAGGATGTGCTAATGTATTACGAAGTGACATTATGTACGATTTGATGCAAATTTTTAAAGGGGAAAATCTCTTTAGTTGCCTAGGTCCAAAACTTGTAGATTATTTCGAAAGGCTATTTTCTGAGAAGCAATTTTACTGGGCAGGAAAATTGTTTGAATGCACTAACTCAGAACAACGCAAGCAATTACTAAAAAATAGTAATTGGCAATGGGAATTGTACAACGCACTTGAAACAAACGACTACAACGCATTTGATTCCTTACTAAATTGCGTAACGAACAAAGCCCAGCGGCAAAAACTGCTGAAATATGTTAAGCACGAAAAGATATTTAAAACTGCAGTGTCTGAAAACGACTTAGAAAAGTTGATAGTGTTATCATTCTGCAATGATGATGAATGCCGCCAGTTAACAGAATCAATGCAAGAAGAAGACTATTGCCAGTTATTTCGAAACAATATCGACAGAGCCCAGTCCCTTTTCTTGTTATCACATTATACTACCATCGAGGAACGTAAGGAAATATTCCACATTGCCCAATGTCCAAATTATTTACAAGAAACGATTGAGGTACGCATCCCTCCTAACATCCAAATCCCAGATAAAAATGACGAGAGATTATTAGACACACTACGCCCTAATGCAAGAATCCAAGAAAATTGTGGAAAAAAATGGTCTGTTTGGGGAAGACTTTTATATTTTTTATGTAAGAAGTTACAACTTTTCAAGACATACAGGTTAACGTTAATTTCCGGGACTAAACCAGAGTAACAGACACTGCTCATTAGTTCCCCATACGGGCAGGATATGGAACAAGCTTGCTCTAGAAATAGCAATTGACTCCACACAATCGAAGTTCAACTCTAATCTCTTGCCATACGCTGTATCTGTAACCAATTTATCATGTAAACTAAGTTCTACTAACCTAGGATAGATGTAAGCGATATCCTTTGTATGTCCCTTCTATGTATTCTCTTCCTCAGGAAAAGGTATTATTATTTCTCATGATTATTAAATATTTGTATAATCTGTCACATTGTTTTAACATCACTGAAAAGAACTATTGTAAAATGCATTATGTCAATGTATACCAACGAACCATCGTTGAATTTATATTTTCGTCGAAGTTGTTGATGTATATGGTAATTAAACAGATGTACCGGTAGTTGTCATCGACTTCATGCCAAACTGTATTTTAATTGTATCATCATTCGTGGCGAAAAATAATTAAAAATTTGCAAAGAGGCATATAAAAAAATGAAAAAAATTACTTCACTTATTTTTGTTTTCTCTAAACGTCCTGTTTGAATTTTTATGGCGATTCGTTTTGTTTTTAATTTAACTTATCTGTACGTAACTTAAGAAAATTTCCACTATTCCCATTTTATGTTGGTAGTAAAGATAACAAGGCTCGTGGCAATCATTCATGTGACCAGCAGAGCGTAGCCTCGTGCTTGCAGTGACCAGGTGATCATCAAAGTTTATGGTCAGACCGGATTTACAATCATGAACTTAATTTTAATCTCATTTATGTCAGTATTATAAATCGTACTGGAACAGGGTACAAGTAAACATGTTGAACATACATCGAGAAATCGAAAACAGCCTTATAGGATCGCTACAAATCCTCATCCCCTAATTGTCAGATTTGTCTTCTCAACATGAAATTCGCTAGTATACCAACTCTTAACCCTCCAATTAAGTTAAGAGCTACTGCCTTCTCATCGTACCCGAGATGCAAAATCTTGTTTCGAACCTGGAAAGGGGTATATAGTTAAGCACTACAGACCAGATCGTTAAGGTGGAATGACGCATGAAAAATGCTGAAAACTGTCATCTGGCATGAAGCCTTCACCGAATTAGTTTCATGACAGCCCTAAATCCACATCTTGATAGTTGATATATTGCAATCAGCGTGACAGGATCATTAGGGGCAAGTAGTTTTTGGGATGAGTAGAACCATGTTCTGAATTTGCACCAATGAAAAGTGCAACATCAAATTAACCTTAAAATGCGCCAGTGGCCAGACCGAGGGTCAGACGGTTCAAGAAGATTGTAAGTAAACCTAAGGGCATGCATGTAGGGTCAAAGACCTTAATGAAATCGTGACTTACCTATGACATCTAGTTTTGCAGATGCATAAACCCTTCCGATGCTGTTGGAGGCTGTGACAGTGTACATTCCAGCATCTGCAGGCACAACATCCCTGATGACCAAGGTATGCAGGTCCTCCCTGTCCAACAGGTCAAATCTTCCATCGGCTTTGATGAGGCGGCCCAATTTGTCCCACTGGACGAGGGACTCAGGGTGGCCAGCAATGGAACAAGTGAACTTCACTGTGTCACCCTCATCCACGATTCGACTGTGGGGATTGGTGATAAATTTTGGCCCAACCATCTTTTTCTTTGATTTTGTTGGAGTGTCCACCACTGCCCGTTTCCCTGTAGAGAAGAAGACATCGTTAACCATTGCACTGTCTTGCATGTCATTAAAATAAAGTATCATTACAGTTTCCAATTTGTGGAATTTACGTGGGGTGATGCACATACTGTATGCTGTGCATAATGTCTAAACAAATGTCAACTTTTATCTCCAACCTCAATAAACGAGGCACACAATCTTGCCTTTTCTAGCAGTGAATTAAATGCGACTAGCGTCCTACCTCCAGTTCAACAAATTTCATGGTTTCACTTTAATGCGAGTCAAGGCAATGAAAATGATGACTCCAACGGGGCTATGATGGTAATAGGAATACAACAACCGCAAAACTTGGAAACAAAAGTAGAGTGGAATTGGGGTCGGACCACTCGCATGCATGCAAGATCAATTAAAATGCATTGTTCCAGCTGACCCACTACTCCGAATTTCGAGCAATGTTGCCTGTCTCCACGTTCATAACATTTTCGGGAAAATTATAAATAATAAGTTGTCACATTGCATTGTTGTGGCTTTTTGCTCCTTTGTTCGTGATTGACAGATTTTTTTCAACAGAAGGGAACGAACCAGTGGGGTCTACATGTATAAGTCAGCCTCTATGATACAAAAGCCAAAAGAAAAGACTAAGTGAGTGGGATTGAGTCTTGAGAAACAACAGGAGGAACACTGGTAACAATGTCGTTTTCGTGACATCTCTGCAAAGCTGTGAAAAGCACCAGCTATCAAGATAATTTTATGCTACTCCAAACTTCAACGTCTAACACTTGACACATTTTGACGAACTAACATCAGATGAAACTGGAATTACTTGATAGAATCACTTACTCAAAGGCCTTTGATGAATCACGTCCAAAGCGTCAGTTTGGTTGTATGCAAATTCATTCTCCTTTTCTTCAGATTCTAAACGAGAAAAAGAGGCATGCATGAAGTATTTAAGTTCGCATTATCGCCCGTCGAAATTTAGGTAATGTTAAGAAATCAACTTTAAAAATATTCAACTCAAAATCTACTTCCCCTCACAACATGTACCGGTTTACTGACCTACAGTATAAGGGACCCAACTAACTGGACATCGTTAAATTGAATTTTAAAACGTCAAAAATACACGTTTTTTCAACTGATAATATAATAATATGATCGTCTAATTTAAGATAAAACTGTGTGACGTTGGCGAGAGATGGACGCCGTCTTGAAAATGCAATTCAGTTTTTTTTTTTGCAAATAAAACGCCTGCCAATATGGAATCTCGGTTGCCATGGTTGCCCCTATTTCAGGACTTTTGGAAATAAATTAAGGTTTATTTTAGGATTTTTACAAACAGTACATTATTAGAATGCAGTATTTCAATCTATACTCATCTTTGTGTTACAATAATAAAAGAACAAAAGTGGTGCCGTCCTGCACCTGTACCAAGGTAAAGTCTGTCAGCATGTAACTTAGTACAGGTAGTCTGACGACACATTGTACAGGACGTTTTAGGTCTTTTTTGTTATTCAGGATTTTTATTAGCACATTTAGAACTTAATTTTTAGTGCTTTTTAGGACTTTTAGGACACCTGATAGTACCGAATTTGAGCGGCAAATTCAAACGCCCACACAATCCGCACAGAAACCCTGCAGATGCAGTCACGCCCATTCTATATACTCCTCGCATCTAGACATTTTGAGCTTAAAGTTTCCCTGAACTGCACACAGAAAAAAAATATTTGTAGTGACATCTTACTTTGTACAGTGAGAGTTGCTGACGTGGACACTTTCCCAGCGTCGTTGTAAGCCACGCAAACGTATTCCCCGTGATCTTCAGGAAAAACTTCGACTATTTTCAACCGGCAAATGGGTCCATCTTGAAACAACTGAAAGTCTTCACTGGAATGCAGAACATGGCCGTCCTTCTCCCAACGAATTTCTGGCAATGGTGTAGCGTTGATGCGACACTCGAAAGCCACCGAGTCGCCGTAAGCACAGTGCAAATTCTTCAAAGTCTGCGTCACTTCCGGGCGAGTTGCAACACGTCTACATGGAAATTTTTGGGAAATTTTTATCCAAAATCGATAGGTTGCGTTATACAATAATGCGACAAAGTGGGAAACGTAAAAGACAAATGAAAAATGCAGTGTCTATTCTGAATCTTAAACAAATATCAATATAACAAACCAAAAATCACTGGAGCATGTGTCAATTGTTGTCCAGTGTACTTTTGTAATACAATGTACATGTAATAATTTCGCTGCTATCGTAACAGTTCACAAACATCTAAATCTTCGACGTTTTTTCATCGACCGCAGAATTATGATTGAGACCCATCTAATTTATCAGGCGATTTAATTAAATTATTTGGTTATGTCAATTACGCTCGCCGTTACGGGTGTTGCTGATTGGGTTTTTTACGAGCGAATAAGTATTATGACGAATGCGATTCATACACGTATAACTTATAAATATCATTTCAAAACGTGTTTCTTTCGCCGCCAATGCGCCGTAAATTTCCCTGACATTAATGACTTGTACAAACAGGACCAAATTTCTGATTCTCCGATACACAGATAGATTAAAGCATCAAAATGTTGATGTTAACATTAACCGCAAAAACTCGTTCTGCCACGAAAAGCAATTAACACGGGGATCATTAACATGGCAAAATTGAAATACATTTTAATGAACATTTACCCAGCTTTGGTCTGACTCTTGTAAGACATGGCTTCCTCTATTCCTTGACCTGAAAACGAGAAAAAACAGGCGAATGAGAAAAGTGTTGGGCTTGATGGACTTAATTGCTGAAATGGCATTTAGAAGAAACGAAGAAATTAAAATTATTTTCTTAAAACAGATGGAAAGTGCCTCGATTAAGGCAGCGGCAGATTAAAATTTTAATTTGTTCATTTTTCAATTGAAACTTAATTTACATAAGTTATTTCGGATAAGTGCCATGTTCCAAAACACATACAACATGCACGATATCGAACAAAAAAAATGTACAAATAATCCTTGTCAAAAATTAGTGCACATTTGCATAACCACGTAACCATATGTACTGTATTTCATCGCATAAATGACATTTTAGATTATGCTCATTTTCGGACGTTTGCTCTTTGCAATTCTGACTATTGACAGAAGCCAATTGTAGGCGAGGTCACCTTCAGGACTAATTAAAGGCAAACAAAGAAAAATGTCATTTCTTACGTGTCTTTTGGTCATCTATTGTTTCATCAGCAATCCAATACATTCGGTAAGGACCCATTACCCCAAAAACCAACACTATACAGTATATCACTTGCAGTTATCTCCAAAATGCACTGAGGTGCCAAAATCAGCAGTTTTACTCGCATAATGGGCCACAAAAACGTGGGTGGGCCAGGGGCAGAGCCTCGCCCTGTGAAGGTAAACACTCGTTTGGAGGTTGGTAAACGATATCAGCCCACGCCAATAAATTTGAATAAAATGTGAATATTAACCTTATCAAAACTGAAAGCATCTGACACGAACAAGCAAGAATTAATTGAAGAGGTCACACCAGTTTTAGGTGAAAATGACCAGCACTTTTTTGTTTGGTTCCCTAGGGCCTAGCTAGACATCGTTTTTCACTGCTCGTGATTATGCTGCCAAACCTAACTGAGAAAATAGCCAGTTAACATTCATTTAATCGGATAATCGCGTTTAACAGCAGGGCTGCTAGTGGCTATTTAAACAAATTAGATTGACTGACTGAGCAATCGCCAAACAAGTACCAAATTGGGAAAACTACTGTTTTTACTGCATTGGCATTTGCAGGGATGTGTATCAAGCGAAATGTTGCACTTGCAATTTGAAAACACCCTGTAATTACAGCTCGCCGATGTGGAAAACAACTTGCTATACGCGAGTAAATTTGCCTGGCTGTTGATCATTTTTGCGATTAAAAGACAACCAGTTTAAATGAATATAAACCTTGAGAAAGCGGTCGAAATGCTAATTTCGACAGGTTTTGATGAATAATTATTGTCGCGAAAGTAGCAGCTTGCATTAACGTCAAAACGTCAATGAAACAAATCGAGGAATCATAGTAATTCATATAAAAATCGCCCCTTCTTTGAGCCATTGCAAATTTTATTTATGTAAATTGTTGAAAATCATCAAATTCTCCAAACAAATCTAAAACTTGTTGCAATGTTGATTTCGTTTCTTATAATTTCCATATAGTACTGGTACTCTCAATTCAGTATATGTAGAAACATTGCTAAAAGGTTTTCTGTAACACTTCTGATAACTATGCCTGAACTTTCTAAAAAGTGAAATTTCAAAACTATAATACGTTAAGTATCAGGTTAAGAGTGCTCAATTTCACTCTGCCCTCAATCTGCATTATGGTGCCGATTTGCTACTTGTCGACTGCTGCATAAGAATATAGTATCTCTAAAAAATTGACTAGGCGTCTTCATTATGAAAAAGTCTTTTTAACTGTACCACTTCAGTGTCAGGCTATAAATTCTTAACTATTTAAAAACTTAGCTAAAATGGCACGTATAATAGTTGCGATAAAATATAAACAAAATTCGCAAAATTGAAAATCGCACGTACCAAAAAAAATTAGGCGCATGCAAATTCGGGAACGTTCTTACATGGTTTTCGTTAATAACAGGCGTATTAATACATTCCTATATCAAACAAGAGATGAGTTAAAACGTCCAGCAGAAGGAGAATGAAATTTAGCACTTATTCTGATATTTACTATATGTATTCTCATAATAAACTAGTAATAGAGCACTGACAGTGGTCACCTGTCAAAAATAATTGTTATTATGGAATATTGTTGCTATCGGTCATTCAAGGAAGGCAAGTATTCTATGATATTTTTTTAAAATATCAAAATTAAAAATTGAGCGCATCGATGTGGGATGTTTTCCTTCTCGCTCATCATCGAACTCATCAAGACTACGTTCGATAAGAATATTAGCCAAGTAATATAGGCCAGAAACAATTGGCAACGATGAGTGTTGCATAAGAACATGCTACAAAATAACTGACAGCCAATATCAGCAGGCGGTGCTGCTAACAAGACCCGGCCATGTTAGCGTGCAATTAGCGTTTAATCAGATTAGCGGAGAAAAACGGCAGGACCCACCAACTGGTCAAGCAGTGCGAGAATGTACGGAATGACCACGTGAGGTCATTTATGCAGTTTATTATCGTACTCACTACGGCGATCTCAGTTTACAACGTTCCAAAAACGATTTCCAGCACTGCTTCATGATTGCAAAGCGTGGTCGCCGAGGGTGGTAATTGGCGAAACAAGAAAAATATTCCAGAAATTTGCATGTGGCCTCTCAGCAAAAGAGGTTTCTCAGTACGACTTAAACAGATCTAAATAAGAAAGCTAAACTATACTAGCGCAGGTGTATGTAGGCCGACCCATGTGATAGAATTGAAAATCCACACCAGTCAGTTGCATGAACTCAATAATTGACCAAACGTGTTGAAAAAAAAATGTTTGACAAGCTGGTTTTCGAGATGATACTGAAGATCGGAAAGTTTTGGACAAGAGGGCATTTAATCACAATGAAATGCAGCATTTCGCATTCAATCACAACGCGTCTTCGTACAGGGTGGGCCAAAGAAACGAGAATATTTAAAATATTAAAATAAAACCTTTAAGAAATTGTTTTAACTATATTACGTGGTAGAATATTAAATGTCATTTACAAATGACCGTATAACTAGGGTTAGGGGTCGAAAATTGATTTATCGAGTATTTCAAGATCAAATCGAAACTTCCATAATATCCATTCACTTCAATAGAGAATTCGATTCGCTAGTATCTAAAGACTGAATTCAAATCCCATTTAAATGAATGGCGATTAGGCTTAAGGTCGATTTTTTTCTCCCCATGTCTAATTATACTAAAATTAATTTATAACCTGCAGACGATTTCGACAAATTGTGTATGCCATGTTGTCAGGACCATTGTATTGTGCGAATGCCATGATGACGTTATTGATGCCATTTACTAAACATGGAGCAAAACATGCCTTTTGCTGTGATATTTATTTCTTAAACGTGGCTCGTCCTAGCAAAATTACTCCATGTTTATTAAATGTCGTCAAAGACGTCATCATGTCATTCGCACATAAGCGTGGCCCTAGCAGCATAGCAGACAAGATATTTCTCGTATTCGTCTACATGTTATTATAGGTAATTTGTACAATATGTTTTAAGGTATAAAATCGATCTTATACATAGTCTCCATTCATTTCAATGGATTTGAATTTGATCTTTTGATACCAGCGAATCAAATTCTCCATTGAACCGATTGGAGATTTCGATTCCATATGGAAATATTCGATATACAGTATGTAGATTTGAGATCTCCAACCCTAATTATTTTCATTTAATATTCATCAATCTGATGTACTTAAAAATAATTATACAAAGGTTTTAAGTTTTTATTAATATTTAAAATATTCCCGTTTCTTTCACCCACACTGTATAAAGATGCAATTTAAAAACCATTAAAAAAGCACGACCTTCATTTTGACGATGATTTACTATAGAATCCCCGTAAACTCACACTGCAAAACAGGCTACTTTCTTACCTCTAGCAAACACCTGTAGAGAAATGATGGCTTTGGTGTCCCCATGACAATTTCTGGCTACAACAGCATAAGTGCCAGTGTCGTCGATGGTCACTGAGGGAATGTCCAAACGGTAAAAAGGACCATCTCCCAAGCGGATGAAATGTTCAGGATCCTTCTGATATTTGAACTAAGAAGGAGAAGAAAAAAAAGATTTCCACGTGAAAACTAATTCCTGCAATATCGAGGAATCGTATCATCGCTTAATTTACAACCTAATTTTCCCTTTCCATTAGGGGGCCACCGATGCTATCTTTTAATTAAATCATGCAATAAACATGCTGGTGTCAACAAGCAGATGAGCAGTTTTAACGAACACTGTTTGACAGATAAAACGGAGTGTTCCTGGCCCGAAATTTACATTTAAATCTTAAGCAATCGGCTTGTCTGTCATTGAACTGGACCACATTTTTTGCCGAGAATAATGGTCGTTTTCTTCCTTTCTATTTGACATTTTGCTTAATTTAAACTAATTTAACAATCCAGGAAAGACCGTGCCCAGCAGGACTCGTCTGGACGTTAACGACGACATTTCTTATTCATTGCTTTCTCAGGCTAAATAAATCGTTTTAAGCTCTGTTTTTTCCCCAAAGGAAAAAAGTGGATTTCTGCAGGATAGGAAAGTTGTAATGGGTAATATTTCGAACAAAATAAACATACATCATGTAGTGCTTCGAGCAATTCGTACACGATGTGGGCGCTTGCTGTTATCCAGATAGGACTACTGTACTGCCCGTATGTTTATTTATTTGAGATAAATTAACGACACCTACGAACATATATCACATTTGGTAAGGGAGGGGACTTGGCAAGTACAAAACCTAATCGTAGCAAATTGGACTGTAGCAAATTTAGCATCATACATGCAATCAGACTGCTACAGCGAGCAAAATATTTCCAGAATGTACCATGAACAAAAAAAATCAATAGACGCCGTTCTCAGCTGTGTAATTATACGGCCATTTCGGAAGATTATAATGGTATTAAATAATTATAAATTTCTTTATCGCTGCTGTAATGAACTCCTTAAATAGGTAGTTTTAGTACATTAAATTCATTTTATGAGAGACGTAAAATCAAAAACTGCGATGTAAAGGCAGCGAAGAGTTTAGGGAAAATGCCGACCACACCATTTGTCGCCACTATTATAAACATACTGTATACATGTAGTCATCTACTGCATATGGAGTGTCCAGTTACAGATCACGCACAATTAGCAATGTAAGTTTGACCATGATGCCTAGCTCGAACCCAGTGGAAATGGACATGAAATTCTAGCAAGAAAATTAAGAGTTTAACCATTTCCACCAAAGTTTCATCAGTAGAGAAAACAAAGTTTGTCCATTTTCACCAAATATCAATCATTTTGGAATTGAGCTTTATTAAAAAAAATATAACTCAGTGGATTTGGAAGGGTGCAAGTTACGTAATGGACAAAAATGTTTCACGAGATTTATGGATGCCCCCGAATAGGATCTGTTAAATTGCACAGGTTACAAGCAAGTTCACGTTACAAGCGGGATGTGATTGCATGAATTGAAACCAGGCTGCAAAAACATGACGAAGTTCAAAAAGGCGCTTGTTAAATAAAAGGCAGTAAATTTCGACGTGAAAGGGCGCGATGAATAGAAAATACAAATGAATGTTGAAACAGTTATAAATGGCCGACATCTCTGTAAACTGATTTCTGTCGCTTTCTTGTAAATGAGTCTTATTGTGGTGTATGTGGGACGGTGCGAGGAATCCCTTGTTTGAAATTTCGCTTTGACTGATTATTATTCAAAAATAAGGAAGGTAAGAACTCGCCCACTAGCGAAAACAATCAAATGTTATAAATGAGTAAAAGAATTTCGAGTAGGGGGGACACCTCATTTGAATTTGTGCTGCGAATACAGCACTTCTTAATGAGCAATGCTAGTCTTTCTTGGATGTCATCTATTAAGACCTGTTGGTTGGAATAATTTAGCAGAGGTCCGAGCAAGCGGTCAAAACCGATTGAATAAAAGTTCACCTCCGCGCAATCCACATACCTGTCAGGAAGGAATATTTCTGTCATAACTCCTGTAAGCTAAAAAGGTGGTTTAGAAATTCTAGAAAAATGGAATTTTAATGGGGTCTTAGCACCTTCAAGACCAGTGCCGCCAGGGCTCCCGGAGAGGACTGGCCTCAAACAAACGCACTGGGATTTCTTAATGAGCACCCTTCGTGACCTATGTGTCAAACCATAGTTGACTACACCATTAACTTTGCATATTAGGTTGATTTCATATAAAGAAAATACCAACACTTCCTTGGTATAAAAATCGTGAAAAATTGTCATTTTTTGTCTCCTATTTCCATTAGATCGTCATTGTCACGTGTCTGGTATAAGGCATGAATTCCTTTCAGGCCTATGAAAAATATCTCATGGAATTAAGTTGCTTCCGAAATATCAAATTGGATCGTGTCATCCAATTTCGCCCTTGAGCGTACAGTGCGAATCCTGAAAGACTTCGCATGGCGGCACAGACATTGATGGCGAGCATTTGGTTACCTGAAAATAACCTGGCATCATGTCAGTTTTTGTTTACAAAATAATGCTACTTAAACGAGATGGAAATATTTGAAGCAAAATGCTGTCCTACCACCTAGTAAAGAAACTTCAAATTGTTCATGCAGATCTTATCTCAAGACGGTGAACAACAAAAAACAGTGAAGACTCCCTGGCTCTAGGAACGTCTCCTGATGGGTCAGTGGCATGTTGAAAAGTGATAATTCAGACCACCGATACAAAAAATTTATGAAACGTGATCTAAAATTCCAGAGCAAAGGCTTTTTTGCATCAACGTGCCCCGAGCACATAATGATCAAAGTGACCAATGCGTCAGCAGTATCTTCGACGAAGCCTTCAACTCAGAAAATTCAAGATAATCGTCAGTGTTGTAGCAACATTTAGCATTTTAATTAAAATGTATTGTATCCTTCGAAAATTGCCATATTCTAAAATTGCACAAACTGATTTTCTCAAGGCAAATGGCTACAACAAGAATTTTCCCTAATGCTCAACTTGCGAAGTTTCAGAATAGGATTTAAGAGGAGCATTTGCTCTACAAATCTGAGCATTGTACAGTAGCTGGTGGACATTCTTTCGATGACAAAATCCAGCAACTATTGTTGCCCCAGATTTAATTCGGTTTCGTTTCCGACATAATTTCAAGTTCTAATTTAGTGGTATTGCAGCTTCGTAAACCCACACTCCTACCACGTTGCATTTGTCACCAAATTTGTGGTTATGACTTTGACACGATGTCAAAATAACTTATTGCTAAAACTTGCTACTGTAATTTCGAAAGATTTTATAGCCTACATAGTTGCAAGTGCAAGTTGGCGTTTTATTAACACCACCAACATCGCACTGAAAGGGGTTACACAAAAACTTCCTTAGTGAAACAAGCAACTGAAATCGTGCTTTTAGGATTTGTTCATTTAATTTCGAAGGACTGCTTAACAGTAGATTTCCAAAGGCTGATCTGAGGTTATAACTACATATCCTTAGTAGTATTTTCCCAAGAACAAGTTTTGTCCTTCCCACATTTCAAAATATAAGGGATTCCAGTTATATTTTACAATAATTGTGGTCGGGATCATCAAGATTATCATACTGTATGTCATGTTTGCAAATTAATGCTGGCAAGAATCGACCAACCTACATAATTATGAAAAAATGCGATCGCAATGAAGGGGTGTCATGAATTCAACCCTATTGTTCCATCGGTCATGTTTTTACGTTTTCGATAATAAGGTTATCAATAAGCAGACCAATCTACGACATATCCACGCCCTATTTATTGAAATTTCATGCAAGTTCCAATCACTTATTGCAGTGTCGATACACGGCTAGTATTGCCTAACAGGATTATACCTGTATTAAAACATCAACGTTAAAAGCAGGGGCGAGACAAAAACTGTTGCACTAATTCTAGTTGCAAAATTTATTAAATTATTCGTACCAGAACTTAGTTAAGACAGTAAAGAGAGCCATAAATTTAAAATGTCAGCCCGGTTCGAAATCACATTTCAGCTACAGATTGATGAACGTGTACAACTTTGAATAAAAAGTTAAATGAGATTGAGTTTGAAAAACTGTGGTAATATAGGTCTACCACATGGGCATGCCATATTCAATACGAAGGGGTTAAAAAGATTAAGTGGTCATAAACACAGGCCAATTAGTCGAAGCAGTCCTTGTTTTTCGGGCCCTAGGCATGTTCATTACCTGGCCTTATTTGCATATAATAACTAGAAATTGCTCGTATTCATCGAACCTTATTCCTTAAAAGGTATCTTTGCGGTGTACTCACAAAGCATCCTGTGGAGACGCCCCCTGGAGCTTGACCCTCTTCCCATTAATTTTGACAATCGCAATGTCCGCATACTAAACACCAAGAAAACCTAAACGATTCATTTCTGGGCATTTCAAATTGTCCATTTGCCAGCACTATTGCATTTCAAATCTCATCTGGTTAGGCACTGCAATGGTCGACTACACAAGTATTTTGAGCCAGATTCTAATGAATTTTAATGAGTGGTACGCCAATTGAGATTGTTGGCCACCGTACTACTACATGCTCGTCTGAACCACGATATCAGAGATTAAATTAGACAGAATTATACAGCAGCCATAAAACAAATTAAAAACTAATAGGATCAAACGACAATAACCAGACGACAAATTGTCGTCTATCGATGACAACAAACCACGAAACCTACTTAGATTTTACTGTATCAGCGTGGTGCAGCTGAAAATGCTAAGCAGCAAAATCTACATGTACATCATCTGGCTCGATCGATAACAGTGCAACCAGCTTATATTCAAACTTGTTATTTTGCAAGTTTGCATTCAGTGAAAATTGAATTTCTGAATGCAACGATTACGGAATCCTCGGCAACGTAGTTTATGGCCGCGTGTATAACAAATCGTGAAAAACTGCTCACATAAAAATTCGGGTAATTTGAGAACCCCCGTTGCCCCAAAAGCATATGACCCCAAATAAGAATTATTGCTAAAATTCGCATTTCAAACAAGGCCAATTTGCCTCGTGTGTCCTATGCTATAGCATTTAACATCATGAAATGTTGCACATCATAAGTGAAATCTACAACGTCTGTCCCAGATTTCAATCAAAACATGTTTCCCATTTCCCTTCCCTCGCCTACTACATGCCCATTAAACACGTTTAAAACAAATGAAACTCGCCTTTCTGGGGTGGCATATGGTATGGGGGCCATTAGAAATTTATCGCACCTACCTCAGGGGCGTAGCAGTCTATAGAGAGACTATTATATTTCATCATTGTTAGATAATGAGGGCTTGCATTTCTAACCCCTTAAAATGGGCCAAAATGTTAAAAAAATTCGAGAACAGGCCAAATGAATCACTGCCCCACATACGTATACAATAACCGTTAGCAGACCCACCACCATTCAACGTACAAGTTGGTAAAACATGAACAGATATGCAATGTAAAGAACATGATTAATGTACAACGTCTTGTGTATGTAGCGTTGTATAATATGCCAACTTGTATGCTAAACAAAGGTAGTCAGAATCCAAAAATAACAACACTCAAGATTTCATCCGTCTGAAGTACAACTATCATAAAAGCTCAACAACTGAATTAACGACAGAATAGCCATTGTAACTTTTTCAAGCTTCATACATGTACATGTATATTTGCAGACAAGCTGAGCATACTGTACTTTCATAGCAATGAAAAGTTTCCTTGTCTAGCAATAACTCTGGAAAAGGAATACCAACAATGGCCACCCTTACAGAACCCAAATGGCAGAGGACAAGTTGGAGAAAAACACGTCTTACTAGTTGCCTGGGAAGGGCATGGAAGAAAAGAAAAGAGGACCGCAGAAAAAAACTGTTCAGAAACGAGGAAGCTTAATTAAGACTCTTGACTGGTATCAAAAATGTTGAATAACCCAGACATTTCCTGCATTCGTCAGTTGAGATATCACAATGCTGGACGTGGTGAGCCAAAGGTTCAATTAAGTTCCACGCTTCTGGCACATTTAATTTAAGAAATCATACCTAATCTTAATCAACTTTCATGTAACTAATAAACTGGAATGGAAAATCTCCTGCAAAACTATTCTAGTCGTTTTGACATTCAGTAGCTTAAATATTTTTCATTTGATCGAAGGGTTCAACTGTCCAAGGTTGAAATCAGTGAAATGTTCACGTGAATTTTAATATTGGGTAGTTTTGCAAATCGTGTGTTCATTTCGTGTAACATTGCTTAAGAATTTAAAATCTTTGGCGTATTCACTGCCTAGTTCTTTTGAATTAACGATAAATAGCTTGACTACATAAGATTTGCTGCAAAATATTCAAAATCAATTTTCCAGAACCTTGACAGGCTTTTATAACAAAACGTGTTATATTGCAAAGGCTATGTAACAAACCGCGTTATATTACAACTTGTTTGAAAAGGAGAAAAAAAGGATATTTAACATCTTGTAGTATTAGTGACCCGCGTAATCGAGTGGGTGTTAGACAACAAGTTACATAACAATGTTTTGTGATATAGTGTAAACGCACCTTATACTAAAGACACACCTAACTAAAATCTAGTTTTAGAAACTAGGAAATTGCTGTGGGTTTCCCACTATGTAATGGAAAACCAGATTACATAAACATATTTCGTATATGTAGGTGTCGCCCTCTACGAAACCACGTATGTCAATTATCGCGTTTTACCTTTGGTGTGTCTTCGGTATTAGGCTTTTCAGCAGGACAATCTTTGGTTACTTCAACTTCAACGCGCCTATACAAATCAATTATTACTACGTCTGAGCATTTGAAATTAATCTTCAATCCCTTTACTGAAATAAAATTTCTCGCTTTTTACTGAACATCAACTGAATTCGTAAGAAATGAAAGAACGTGAACAAGGATTTACTACAGATACTGAAGACGTGTAGTAAAGTCGTGCAGACATATGGTTTCTCCTCTTAATAATTATAACAACTGAATTATTTGCATAAATGACAATTATGCGAAACATTAGCACCACAGCTACATTAGGACATCAATAAATTCTCGAAGGATTGCATAACCTTCGACCAGTCAATCAAACACTGAAGACTATTGCAAATGAAATACTGAAAACGAAAAATGGGGTAAAAAGAACCAGAATGAAACGTAACAATGAGGCTTACCAAATAAATTTCCTAAACTCATGCTACATGTATGTATCCACAGTTTGATGGGGTGCGTCTGAACCAATATCCTTTCTGATAAGTACAAAACCGGCAAAATTCCCTTGCACCAAACTCTCCGCGTGCCACCTAACGAATGATTGTGATTGGAAGTTCAAAAGACACGCGAAAAAGGCGGGCAAAGTCGATTCACGATTTTAGGGATGAAAAGGCTGGTCAGAATTTGGAAGAAAGGGTGATACGAAGTGGGTGAATTTGCCCCAATTCAAGGTGTGAGCTGAGATACACATCTCAAAAGAGCGCAATTAGCATCACCCATTAGCACGTGATCGTTGAACTTTGGCATTGAAAGTAGGTTCACACCCTATTTACAACACCATTTACAACGTGCACTCAAAAAGTGGGGGTGGTGTCGATTTCTTTGGAGTTTGGGAGGAAATCACGTAAGCAACATATTTGGCTGAAAACTACCTAGGTATTAAAACAGGGTTCTCCCAGAAATGACATTTTCCCTTCCTTGAAGTTTCCCCGACTATTCCACTTATTCTAGGTTTCAAAATAAATTTCCTTGACCATTGAAAATGCAAAGGTATGACATGCCAATGTATAGAATGCTATACTTATCGCTATTACTGTACATATAAACATGAGATAGAACAAATAAACACAAGGAAACAGCAAATTTAGCTTAGTTTTCTTAATTTATTTTACAGGATTGCTTGCCATCTATTGATTTTTGTGCTAATCAATAACTATCTGTGCAAAATCGGTTACTGACTTATTGAATTTCCCTGACTTTTAAAAGTAAATCAATTTTTCCTGACTTTTCGAGGTGCTTCAGGTCTGGGGGAACCCTGTAAAAGTAAGTTCAGTTTTGGGCACCCCATTTTGCTATCAGGGTCTCCCTTAAAGTCTCTGGCCCCTGGATGACATAATATTCTCATTGTGAACAATGAAAAGTCACCGGTATAAAAAACCCAAAGTGATACCGATGCAATGATTGAAAATTCGTTGACGTGCAGGCCTATAAGCTATTTGAAACCGTAAACAAAAAAGTTGTCTTCCACAACTGAATTTCAATTACTTTCCTGCGCGATGGGTAAAAACTATTCAACCTCATTGCTGCCACATTCCCCCGTCTGATAATTAAAATCTAATTATTTGCATCGATGTTGCCATCCGAAAGGGTTTCCGAACTTCTTAAAAACTAGAGTTGAACTTTATCAGTAATTTATGCATAGGCCAGTTCCTTTATCGTCACCATGTATTTGGCAAGTCTGTTCGGTGAGAAACCTTTCTCAAATATTGCCATTACACAAAGTACTCGACGTAACCATTATAAAAACTCGACAAAATCCTAAATAAAGGGCTACTGTGACACAAAAAACAAAACAAAACAAAAAAAAAACGGGCAATTGATCAGCGTTCTCGAGCCTGCTATAATTGTTTCATTGCAAATATTTACAAATTCAATCGCATCCATTTACTTGCGTGATACTGTAACCCGTGTATTGGCCTAATTAAAAAGCAGGAATCTAACACAGATGCATTCATCCTGTTAATCTGAATGGTTGTTTTACTGCGAATTTAAAGCTGTTTATATGTATCGTTGAGTTTCCCATGAATCCTTCCAACAAAAAAACTGGTGCATGGGAAAACATCAACGTTAGACATAGTTGAACGTTTCTTCATAACAAGCTATTTGAGGCGTAGGTACTTGCATGAGTTTATAAATATAGAAATACATGTACATAGCTTCGTTTATACTGCTTCCGAGGGCATGCCGGGAAACGTGCATGCGGAAATATATGGAAAAATAAGATAACGAAATACAGTTATCCAAACGCCCCCACCCCCACAACAACTATTAATAAGGCGATATTACCGCATATACTTATCAATATTGTTTCTTACATGTACATAAAAGTGATAGTGAATTGTTGAGTTTTGCAAAGGTCACATTCCTGGCAAAATGTATGAAAATGCTATATATGTACATGTTCATATCCGGTGAAATGCAACTGCAGACCTCCCTCAACAAACACATCATGCACGAAATTCATCGAAATGGTTTTCATTAGGCTGTCCCACCCATAATCCTAACCGAATTTCTCCTTTGTCATTGTTGATCAGCGAGTCAATCAATATAGGGCAGGAAGTCAGGCCCAAATGATGATTAATCCTTACATAATGACTCGTACGAATTAACATAGTTTTCGATTCGAAGAAAACCGATAAGGATTGAGGCCACAGGCAGCGAAATTCAGCGGATTTATTTCAAATGGGCCCAACGTTAATTAAGCCATCGCTTCCAGGCATATGCTGATTCTAGACGGTCATGGTAGGCTTACTCATGAAATTTACATCAGGGTCATGGAATGTTTGCCTTTGATTCACGAAATAAAAATGTGGGTTAAAATTCACCATTGGTCGTCCAGTTTCGATCATGTCATCGATATGTTAGAAAATGTTTATGAAAATCGTTATATAGTGATGACGTAAAACTTAATTCTCATAGGCATTGACAATTTCTTGAAGGCATGAAAAAGTCATTGAAAAGTCATGGAATTTCAAAACCAAATCCAGTAGACACCCTGGGCCCAGTCCACAAACGTGTACAAGTAGTAGTGCACAAGTTACAAATGCTGAACTGTAAAAATATGGGCTTGTAGTTTTGTGTTCTACCAATAAACATTGAATTACCTGTAAGCTTAATTATTAGTAACTCTTACAATTACATTTAATGTACATGTACCTGTACGTAACTTGTAAGGTATATGGAGTAATGACACAGAAGAGCAAAATATTTTTTGTTGTGGAACATAAACACTTGTAGGCATTATACTCCGTGCCTCTGCAAGTACAACTCCATACATGTACCTTTGTGGTATAGGGCTCCGAGTACTTTTTGAGACGAATGGGCCCTGCATAAACTGTTTGCCCCTAAGCCTTTTGCTGCATATCATTTTTGGGTTCGAATGGGAAAGATAATTTGTCCTACCGTGAGTCCATCCCTGAGCCAAAGAACTTCCGGTTTGGGATCCCCAATCACTTCGCATATCAATTCGACGTTGTCGTATTCAACCACCTCGGTGGATCTCGGTTTCGTTAAGAATACAGGAGGCTTGGAGTACCTAGACCCAACAAAGAGTGAAATTAAACTTTTAAGTAAACATCCCAAATGCATTTCAATTATTTGGGACAAACAGATAAAGGCAACCTGGGAGCACCCTGTATTTTTACATAGATTGCTACATTGGGCGTCGGCCTTTCAACTCAGACCTATCGAAAGCATCACCGATCGGTCACTTTTACAATGACCTGGTAATGCATTTTATTTGTGTTTTGAAATCTCTTCCAACCATCAAGGATTGGCCCACGACAGATAGCCATTTCGTTTAAAAGGAATTCTAGCAAAAATGAAATAGCCACGACCGAAGAAAGGCAAAAGAGGTACCAATTCAACATGCAGAAATGGAACACTATATTCGAATAAATGCCTGATAAACGATAAATACGAAAAAAGTGCATGTTGTGCTTTGTACATTTTTATGTTTTTATTGGTTCTCTGGGGCGGCCCGCACGAACCATTCACCATTGCAATTACATAAATTTCAAATTTTCTCATGATAGCAAACAAGACATTTTATGACCAAAACTTGGGCAATAAAAAGAAGCAGTCGATGAATATTAAACTGGCTTCGTGAATCTCGCATTATCTCCGATTAAACACACTTACGCGATACTCCAACGCAAAAGGTAGGAAAATATTTTTCGTATAAAAGGAATTCCAAATTTTGCTAAAGAATGTTGTGTTTTTTAGGTAAAAATACATTTCTGGAACTATCCTCTCTTAAACTATCTGATTACCTACTTAAGAGGTCAATTTTTGTACTTATCCGTGTATGGAACTCCCAGTAATTTTCTATTGGCAGGCACTATATTAATATTTCAATTAAAATAATTGAAAATATTCGTGGATTTTGATTAACACTATCATATTTTGGCGCGCAAGTTTTTATATTATGCAATTAATAAAACAATTAATAGATAGCGTCTCCTTCTTCCATCGTCTTTCGTGACACATTTGTAGTGGTCAGAAAAACTTCAACATAGGTTCAGAAAAGAAAATTTCGAAAGCCACAACTTAAATGGCGCCAAATCCACCTCAGATTTGATTAACACGAAGCAAAAAGTGTCTTCAACATTAGCAATTCGAACCAAAAAAGTTAGTTAAGGAAGTTAATTAAAATACAACGTAATTACTTACCCGACATGAGTTTGAAGTTCATGTTCAATCCTTCGACAGTCATCATCTTAAAAAACATCAGATTTAATGTACGACATGAGGTAAAAACAAACATTTTAAAATAACGCCAAATGTGCCAAGAACATCCATGTATTTTTAATTAATTAAGCTCCAGACTCACCTGTTGATGAGTAGCTCTCTACCTTCAGATTGCAAGTGGAGGCTGTCCTTCCTGATTGGTTGGAAGCCACGCAAGTGTATGTGCCAGTGTCTGATGACGTCACCTGGAGAATGCTTAGAATGCAAGTTCCGTCTGGCATCGTTCTCATCCGGTATTTACGACAATGAGGAAGTTTTTGACCATTTTGAAACCTGCAAATATGCAAAACCAAATGTTCTTTAACATTGGATTATGCCCAGGATTTTAGAATTACATTACGATTAACATCAACGTACACTGTACATGTACATACAATTTGAATAGTCTTTTTTCATTTATTGGTATTTTTAAAAATGGTTTACAACGCAAAAAACATTAGAACACCATTCGATTTAAATGATACTCTATCATAACATCTTGTGAAATGCATACCACGTGGCTTTGCCTCCAAGATGAACTACTTTACAATGGAGGCTGGCAGTGTCGCCCTTTGTCACCACCAAGTCCATCAACTGTTTGGAGAATGTTGGAGGATGACTCAACCGACCGCAATCTCCTGCAAAGATTTATGACTGATGAAAGACAATGAAACAATGAAGAAAAATTTAAACCAGCCCAATATGGTTAGCACACATTTGCGATAAATTTCATGTGAGGTCTACCATTTCTTAGAAAATGCTCTAACGATGACATTTTTCGTCATTATCAACAACATAAAAATATGAAAATACTCTTACTGTCTACAACTATTCTGCATTTGCATGCAATTTCTCCATGATTGTTGCTCGCAACTACAGCGTACTCCCCAGAATCTTCTTCGCAAGCTTTGGGGATTTCCAAAGTTTGGAAATTATCTTCCTGAAATATTTCGTATTCTAGAACGATATATACGAACCATTAATTAGTCTTATGTTTACACCTAATGAGGAATTATTAACATGCCCTAATAACAGAATTATTTCAATGAGCTATTACAAACTTAATGACTATTAAAATATAATTGATATAAAAATTAAGGGATTCTAGAATAGGTCATCAACAAACTCACGACGGAAGGCATATTCGATTTTTTCTTAAATTACTTTTATGATCCCATACGAGAAACTGTTTTGGACGTGGCTCATGCTTTGCATTTTTCCATGACCTTTATTCTGGCTCATTCACAGAACCTGTGTCAAAGGGGACTGGTGTCTATGCCATCAATGAAGACGCTGGCAAAATTTAGATCAACAATATGTAACAGTTCTAAGAATAGCTTTTGGCAATACTCAAACATCTTTATTCCCATTGTCAGTGTGACGAGGTATTTTCACAGTGACAGGAAGTTCCAAAAATAAACCACTGACAGAAGACGGGATCGGTTTATTTATACTGCCTCGCACAGCAAGTGGTGAGATGAACCACAGTAGTATTTTCATTTAAGGAATTTACATATTTACAATACTTGAAAGTCAGCTTAGCGCGTTAGAACAGGAACCACTCATAGAGGTTTCTCTCTGCAAATGGTGTCTCATAGAATAACGCAACCAGAGCCAGTTTATATCGAAATACTGCAAGGTTCTAAACAATTGAAAGAATAAGAAATAAATTCACAAAATTTTTCTCAAAATTAATTTCGTCTTAACCAATGATGGTGATTTTATTCCTTCTTATAAATATGTTTTCGAGAATAATTTACCACATTTTACAATTTCGTATGAGTTATTTCTTGATAAATGTATAGCACCTTACAAAAAAGCTTCAAAATCCTAAGTCGCGTCTAAGCATTTGTAATATGATTTCAATTTTGTATTTATAATCTTTTCGAGAACTTTCCCTAGCAGAATGCATATTCCCAGTAATTATATGCATTTTTCAGAAAGGGCATGTTGTGATAATGCGAAATACTTTCAAGCTACATAAAACACATAAACAGACAGATTAATAATAAAATAATCACCTGTTGTTCGAACTTTTCGGCCATCTTTGTACCACGTAACAATGGGCGGCGGTGACCCTTGAACTTGGCAGGTTAGTCGCACCAGGTTATTAACCTGAACTGTTCGATCTCGTAGACGCATAGAGAAAACAGGAGGCAATTCAGATGGCCCTTCTGGGGATAGACGCCTAATATCGAAACAAATATTCGCCTTACTAAACCCGCTGAAATCCTAGAAATGGTGGGCATGTAACATTCTGAAGATATTTGAATGAACTCATTACTACAAGTCCCACATGTATGGCAGCACTGGGCCTTAAGATACAGCATGACCACATGCATGTAGTCAAGTCAAAACCCTTGCAGAAAGAAGAATCAACATGGCTCTAAATCTAAGGATTTGAATTGAAATCACCAATTGCTACCGTGTACCAAGAGTTTTGTAAGATCTAAAACTTCTATAATCACGATATTACCCTTTATTTCTGGGGTTTTCAAGACTACAATGAAAAACTGTCAGGTACGTCTGTAGCTCCAGGAACCTGTTTAGCAAAAGTTCATCACTTTTCAAAATGATGCATGTGGCATCCAATTATTCGCATCAAACGGAAAAAAAGAAATAATGGCCTCATAAAACCTGCGCTTATGAAAATATGCAGCTTTGACAACGGCCATAAAAACATAATCAATCGCATGAATTATTACATACGGTTTATCAAAAAAAAAAAAACCATTCGTGAGCCTGTTTTAAAAATCGCCCCAAAGAGTTAATAATTAAGCACTTTTAAGTGCGAGAGTACAGGGTGGCGGTGATGGGACATTTCAACGCTAACTATAGAATTATTTTTAGTAGGGCAAGAAAATGCCATTTTTTTCGGGATAAAAAACTCATTCCGACATCAGTATATTATTTGATTCGTTTTATTAGCTGGCAAGTAATTTAATGGAGATAATCAGTTTTGGGAAACACTCGTGCGTACTACCCATGCCATTATGTTTTAACATATGCACACGCAACGTTCCAAGAGGGTGACGACTATGATAATCGACGCACATTAGGGAGTGATTTTCGATTACGTTTAATTATGCAACAAATTTGATTTTAATGGGCAACTAATCACTAATAGGGTGAATGCATAGATTAACAGTTTAAATTTGTTGTTCTAGATGAAATGCTACTGAGCGTGACTCACAGTTGACCAGTGTCAAAAAATGTCGATTTTAATTGTGACAAGATGTCAATTGGCAAAGCCATGACACGGCTTACGTCAATTAGGTGCTTTTTCGTTGGAAAAAAACTGTTGGAAAGTAAATTATGCTAAAATTGTATCAGAAACACACCTTGAATCGGGACGAGGTGGCGAAGACGCTGAAATAAAAAAACGTAATAATTATTTATGACGTAAGTTTAAATCCAACCATGTTAAACTAAGTTAGCACTGCTTCCAAAAAAAGCCACAACTTTTGACAGTGTCATATTTTGCAACCGTTCGATTGGTTTTAATAACAAGGTAATTTTTCACCAAATTAAAGGATTAACGTTCCTAATACGAAGATTTGGCAAAATTCAGCGAAGCATGGCACCGTTCAAAGAGACCGAAGCCAAAAATGCAGCAAAAAAAGTAACAGCTCACAGCCGAGTTAACCATAAGATATCAAACATTTGACACAAAGCTTATAGGCTATTTCGCAATTTATGGCCCACAGATACAAGTAGAAGAAACGTGTTCAAGAAAGGCTGGACATTCCCAAAAAGGAAATTTGGGTTGCTTATTATCTGCGTGATAAATCCTGTTTGACCAGCGCCATCTATTTGCCAATCTCAGCAGGTATTCCAGTACTAGGATATTTGAACACGTACCCTTAAAGTGGTTGCTCCTAACTGCAAGTAGGCTTGGCTGTGCAGCTTGCAAATTTCTTTGTTTTTCATACCCAAACCTTTCCTGACCTGATCTAACCTAACTAAACCTACTCTAAACTAACTTATAACCAATAGGCATAGATTAGGCTAGGTCAGGTTAGGTAAGGATATGTTTGCAAGTTGCCTCGCAAAGCCTATGAGCTGATAGGAAAGGCCCACTTTTGCGACTTGTGCACATAGGCATGCAAGTATCCTACTAGAGTAATACCAACCCAGCATTATGAATTTTGAAAAAAAAAAAACATTATTCCCAATATCCAACGGAGTTGAAACTCACCAGGTTCATCCCCAACAGCCACGACTGAGAAGGTCGTGACCCGTCCACCATCGCTGGTGGCTTCGCACATGTAGCAACCCTCGTCATCAACTTGGACATCCCTGATGGTCAGTGTGGCCGAAACTCCATCGAATCGCATCTGGAAGCGGCTGCTGGCCATGGCTCGGATCCGTTCCCTGTCCTTGAACCACGTGATCACCGGTTCCGGTTTTCCCGATACCTGAAAGACGACGACGGATGTTGGGGATGGCCCTTTGGACTTCAACTCTTCAACACAGAAATCCATTCCAAATATCAGCCTCTTTTACCAGACATTCCAAGACGACGTCAGCTCCCAAGGCTGTTTGGATGTAAGATGGAGGCACTGATGTGAAGTGGGGCATGTCGGGTCTTCTGGCGATGGCCAAGGCCTCGCTCATGGACACGGGCTGGCCCCAGCCAAACATGTTGCGAGCGGAAACACGGAACAAGTATTTGCTGAAAACGAAGCACGATTTACACTATCTGTTCTCTGTCAAAAAATAACTTTCCAACTGATCCATGCTACCAGGGTTCCCAGACTTTTCCTGGTTTCAAAACAAATTTCTCCGACTACCCTGACCATTGAAAATGCAAATATATGACATATATCAGTGCGAGGAATATTACATTTATTGCTTATTATATGTAAACAAGAGATAGAACAAATTTTCAAAAGGAAACTTGCGATTATTTTTTTTTAGTTTGGCAATTTCATCATTAATGCCTTTCACAGAATTGCTGGCTTTTTCTGTTTTCCAATAACTAGCTTTGTCAAATGTATTATTGCATTGTTGAATCTCCCCGACTTTCCCTGATTTTTACAGGCCTTTCTAATTTCCCTGACAATTCCAGATGTTCCAGGATATAGGGGAACCCTGGATATTGAACGATAGGAATCCATCAGGCTGACCATCAAGCTATACAGAGTGTCCTCACAGCGTTTTATGATAATATATATATGAAAAGCATTTTCATCAATCACTCATAGAAGAGAAAGTTGTAATAACATCTATGGTTGCCAACAAAAATCACATCATTGCTAAGGAGCCCTTGAATATTTCCACTCTGAAGCAAATGCTCAAAAATATAATCTAAATTAATGCGACATAAAACAGCATCTTGTCCTACCTTTCTGGCTTCAGGTTGTACACATCGCACATGGTGATAGGCGACAGTCCCACTTCCTCCCAAGCATGTCCTGGCAGTTCACAAGCTTCTATCCGGTAGGCCATGATGGAACTTCCGCCATCGTCTACAGGTCTTGGCCACACCAAAGTCACCCAGTTTCGGCCAGTGTCCGTCACCTTGGGCTCGCCACCAATTCGCCCAGGGAGCTCTGGAAAGTACATGTACATAGTCAGTTAAACAATGCCAAGCTCATGATTGCACTAATTATCAATTCTTTAAATCTGCAGTGTATGAAGGACCTTACCTTTTTGGGGCACGTATGGTCTGTACCCACGTAGGACATTGAGAGCCGATGTTGTGCGATGGTAATCCCAAGCTTCGTCCTCATCACCAGAGCCACTGTAAACAACAACAAAATGGAGGATTCAGCGAGGAAAAAATATGCAACCTTAACTGGGGAACATGCTAAAAATTATCTTCACCTTTGGTTGTTGACAGAGACTGAGCATCTTACAACCTCTTTGCCCAGCTTATTTCTGGCTTCTACGATGTACTCCCCATCATCGACATTCATGGCCCGATGGATAACTAATTTATGGATGTCCCCTTTGGAATCTTTGTATGCTCTTCTGGATAAGGACATGTCCCTCGCCCCTTTAAGCCAAGTCACTACGATCGAAATAAATCCAGAATTTTAACTAGAATGTTGGTTTGCAATTTCATTGTCAAGGTGCTATCCTGTCTATTGAGTCCTATGAGACCATTTACCGTACATACACTGTACATGTATTTTGCAAGATTTGCAGCAAAAGTGCAAAGTGATCGTAACACGATTACGAGGCACCCATTTTACCAAAACTAACATTATCAGAGTGAGGAATCTGTAAATAAGGTTATCGTTTATTGAAGACATAAAGATAATGCTAAAAGGACTGCCTGCCACTGTTTACAGTTCAGGAATAAGCAGGTATACTAATGCAGTGACATAAAAGGTTTATCGCTCGGTTATTATAATTAAGCAGTGTGACAGGTTTGGTAATTATTAATAATTCAAATTCAATTGACATAACCTGCGGTCATTCGTAAAACCCCCATAACCTGCAATGTGAGACAAGGGGTTTAATTGCAATTCTCAATTCCAAACACGAAGTAAAATAAATGATACTTTCGCGTGCCTATCAACACTTATGCCAACGACTTTTATGACTCGTGTTTTTTTATAGATAGAAAGCATAAATATCATGATTACTATCAATTACTATGCAATTGCAATACATTGACTCTTTCTCTGGTAGCTTTTCTTCACAAACACATCTTTTCCCTTCCATCACAGTAAGAAATTCATGCAAGATTTTGGGTAAAACTATGTTAATTGTTTTTCTGCTTTTTGTGAAACAGCATAAAGTACCTTTTGGCCTGGGTCGGCCCTCAACTTTGCACGCAAGAACAATCTCATCGTGTTTTCCTACGTTCACCGAGCTGGGCTTGGTAATAAATACAGGAGCAAGGCCAAATTCCAAATCTTCATCTATTTATATAAACAAAAGGAATTGCCATAGGTTAGCAGCATACTATTTACATGGCATTTCTTGAAACAGCACATGGCTTGAGATTTTCAAAAGAACTTTTGAACTCCTTCGTACATGTATTTTGGAAAGACAGCATACTGTATAAGGGTAAACTTTAGTAATTGTAATTTCAAAACTGCAGAATAAATTTGTAAATCTATTCGGTCGAAAACAGTATCATGAAACAAATTTTAGAAAGCACCAACATTGCACAGCTGCAATTGCACAGCTTTAAAGAATTATTTAAAAACTGTGACCTTTTTAACTAGTGCCAAGAACGTCCTTCTTTTAAAAATAAGACTCAGTATTTTGGAGAAAAAATACTTTGTTTATATTGTTGAAAACGGATAGCGTCTGTTCCAAATTCGAAATCCCAAAAGTGAAACAACAACCTAGCAAAAAGTAGATAAATGATGAGGTTTCTCACCCTGGAGCCCGAAATGCAGGCAACCGGAAGTGTACGTGGTGCCCCCCTTATTGCTGGCTTTGCAAGTATACATCCCCAGGTCTGAATAGGAAGTGTCCAGCAGCGTGAGGGTGTAAGTGTCGGCCTGTTGGCTCAGTTTAACATGGCGGCTCGGGGTCAGAGGTCGCCCATTATGAAGCCAGACGAGTTCCGGTTTGGGCTTTCCTAAAAAAGACAAAGTGACGGCTTGAATTTCATTATTTCTGGCAAGCCTTAATGCCCTGTTGGATGTTGACCAAGTCACTTGCTCAACCCCAATAAACCTGTTGCATTTTCTAGCTCGTTTTGTTTCTACTTTTCTGTTCGACCTCCCAAACATTGAAAACCAATAAAACGTCAATATTAAATTACGAAAGTCATCCGGCTAAGAATAGTAGTTTGAATTAAATTATTAGCAATCCACAGTTCGTAAATCAAGGGGCCAAAGCAAAAGTTTTTGTTTTAAATTCGAGAAATATTAGGATAAACTGCATTAAACCACTTTACAATTGATTATTCATGAGAGCGAAAGTAAATACATTTAGTAGCTTGTCCATCATACCACTTTGTTGTTACGTTATATCAATTGTAGGCTTTAGTATAACTTAACCATACATTTCATACTTTTAGTAAATCGTTCATCATAAAGCTTTATTGTTACGTTTTAGCACATGTAATAGTCGAATATTACCGTAAATAACAATAAAGTCCATACTTTAAGTAACTTATCCGTCATAGAAATTTATTGTTACATTATATTAATAGTAGAATATTACTATAACTTCACCCATCAATAACAGCTTTTTAACACGGGGATTGGCATTTGTTTTAACATCAAATGATGTTTAGAAATACATGTACACTACTATTAATATAACGCAACAATAAAGTTGTATGATGGATAATTTAAGTTACTAACTGTATGAATTTTATTGTTACGTTATAGTAATATTCTACCATTAATATAGCGTAACGATAAAGTTCATACTTTTAGTAGCTTGTCCAGCATACAACTAATGTTACGTTATATTAATAATAACATATCACTAAACAATCATTTAATGGTAAAGATAATGGAATCGTTGCGATAACTGTTATCGATGGGCAAAGTTACAATTGCGTGTTTCGTTTCAGCATTAAGAACAATAGGCAAGATGCTGCGGTCCCATACTGACCATCTCCGTCCATTTAGCAGCCCAAATCCAGTTTCTTGGAACCCAGTTTTGGGCTCGTTTTTCCTACGCCCTTGGAGGCCGGGCTACCCAATAGGGCGCGGAATTTGCGGACTTTTTCCGAAAAATCCGCCAGGCACCACAAGGTGTCCTCTGGGGGCCAAAAATAGGCGCTTCTTATTTGGCAATTTCGAAGATGGCGTTCAATGGGGCCGCAGGCATAAAAAGGCAAGACCAAACCACCCACCTGTTATTTCGCACTGGAAGGTGACGGTGCTGCCCAGGTGAGCTGTCCTGTCGCAGAGTTGCGTCTGGCACTTCGGGACTTCTCCTAGGAACGGGGCAGGGAACGTTCCATGCTCGGAGGACGTCCGGTTCCTCTTGGTGAGGGCGTCCCGCACGAACCTGGAGCTGCGCTGGCCGCCTTTGTCTAGGGCAGCGCCCAAGTAGGAAGAGAAAACGGGGGGTCAAAGGGGAGATCCGTGGGGAGGCTGCTGGGCTTCGGACCGGGTGCGAGCCGAGCGAATTTTGAATGGCAGCTTCGTTTGGGGGAAGCGGGGCTGAGGAAAAAAAGGCAGCATCCCGAAATAGTCGGGCTAACGGACTGACGAAATGAGCTCATGAGCAGATTTCAAAATGGAAATTCACCGAGGATTCGGGAAACCCGAGGCAGCGAGTGGGGGCGAGCCTGAGGAACTGGGCTGAGGTTTATTAATGATCGGCAACGAGCACCAGCCCGTGGACTGCCAGAATTTGGACTTAGCTCCAGAATGGATAATGGACGCCTGGCCTTGCAGTGACTTTGTGGACATAGACCCTCCGTATTTGGGAGTGGGAAGGAAGGTACACGCATGACGGCCATGTACTTAGTACTCAGTACTGTCCTTGCCGATGGCCTTAAAATCGTGCTCTACTCCATCCGATTTTAAAGAAAGCTCATTTGGCAAGGATGGAAGCCTCGTAATTAAGCAGCACCAAACAACTGTACATTTTTTGTAATATATTGTAGCTCATGTCAGACTGCTTGTACATTTTTTGTAATGTTGTGTGGCATATGTCAGTAAGGAGTTGCTTGTGCGCTTTTTGTTATATTTTGTAGAACATGTACGTAAGGAGTTGTTTTTATATTCTTTGCAATATTTCTAGCATATTTTTGCAATATTTTGTAGCCTATGTCAGATACACGTAAGGAGTTGCTTGCACATTTTTTAAATTTTTTGTAGCATATATCAGATAAGGAGTTGCTTGTACACATTTTTTTGTAATATGTTGCAGCATGTTATGCGGACTCTTCACTGCCAATAATACTGTCAATATCAACAAACACGACAGAAATACTGATCGTGACGGAGCACAGTACTTTTGAATAACTTACTATCAGCATCGAAACATTAACAATAGCACCGACCGTGTAAAGTCCGCCTGTAATGTTGACCGTGTAATGTGGATCAGGTAATAAATACATGTACATAGGTAAATTTTGAAGTGTGATCAGTAAGATAGCGATGGTAACGGAGCATGATTATTGCAGGGAGGTAGACTAACCCATTGTTTCCGAGCATGTGAAATCATATGGGTCACCGGTTGTTCACACGCATTTTGGCTTTGGTTCCACACAATTTTGAACAAAATATAAGTGCTTTGGGCAACTGCATATAATATTACTTTGATGTAATCAGCGCACGTGGCAAAATTACGGATCTTTTCAGCATTCAAGCTGAAAAGATCCGTTGAAAGACAAGAATGCGCTGACGCTGCAGAATGGTGCAGACAAAGACAGAAACATGCACGATGCTAACTTTCAAAGCACTAAAGTGGGAAAGCCAAGCCCCGGAATACAAACAGCTGACGCCTATAAGCACTGCCATAATGCCACAGCGCCATCATGGCCGCATAGCCGTACTAAATTCCAGTTGAACACCGGGCCGATTGCAATCGGCAAGGACACGTTGCTTATTTTCGGCCCCGTTTATTTATATTCGTATCCCGATTTGGCAAACGTGCGTGAAGCTCTGCTCGCTGTTAGCGATATACATGTAAGCACAGCACGGCTCGTTTCCCGTGCTAATGGGTACGTGGGGGCTAGCCCAACGATTCAGCGAAAACAGGCTGGGGAGAAAATATATTTCCGACTTCCTTCCATCCGGTTAGGATGTGGACTCAAGTCTATCAGTCAAACTTCCGAAGCACTAGTTAAAGCGACGCGCAGTGACACAGTTCAGCTTAGGAAATTGGTTGGCATATGCAGGGAATTATGTGAGCTTACGTAGTTAAAAACTACAAAAATTTGCCATGCTATGAATAGCCTTAAGCTTATAAGCTTGAAATGTTCTGGAGCAGTGCTGCCCCTATAAGATGGCAAACAGAAAGTACTTGGAAGTCAAACAACGCTGCCATCTAACTGGGGCAGCATGGTCCCAATACAGAGTGATTACAAATGTTGGCAATACAATCAATAAATCATTGAGTGCTGTATTCGATATGTAATCATAGATAAGATGCGCATACATGGAATAGAAGTCTTTTTTTAGACATATATCAGTTTTCGATATGCGCCTCTCAAGTGATTCTGCATTGAATTGGGTTCTCCATAGCGATTTCGTACATTTTTGTGGCCTTATTATTAAAGAGATGGAATTTCCCCACAAGTGATATGTTTCTATCCTCCGCCGCTAGATGGCGCTGAATCGTAAAACGACATCTTTGTCCACTGGAGAATTCCAAAAAAAACACTGCAGTCATTTGAAATCGCCCTGTACTGTTCATGTAAGTCTGTCCTTTTAATGTTTTTGAAGGCAAATTAAATTTCCGTCAATGAGGAAATATACGTATTTCAGACCACGACAATTTGAAACGCAACCAAAGATGTTGTTTCCAAAACCGGACACACAGAGACACGCTTAAATTAAAAAATAAAAAAATGTGCAAAATATAACAGAATTCCATTGGCTCATTGGCTAACTTGTGAACAAGCACAGATCAGTCAAATATTAAGTGTAAGGCAGAAATGAATTTAGAAAGGTAAATTTCAAGATGGTGACGTTTTTGAGCACGCCAGAAAAAAAATGTCCAGTTTTGGAAATAACATGCTTTCGCGCTACCGAGAAAACATCCATGCGTTATTGATACGTGGTTGGAATATATGCTTGAAAAATTTAATTTTATCGAAAGAATTTTCAAACACGTTAACTCGACTGATGTAGTACACCACAATCGCTTAAGAAGCAGCACCACGCAGTTAACGTGCTGAGAAAAAAATCTGATGAAAGTTATTTCCAATGTGTGTCCGGCAGGAAGAAAAAACATCTTCAACGTAATACGTTTTTCTCCAATAAAATAAATTTATTTCCATCACTAATGTTACAATGTTTAACACCAGTGATAAATCACGTGCTTAGGAACTGTGTATACATCAAAAACATTCCTGACTATCCTTTTGTATGAAATCCAGCATACAACGAGGGAGTCTCGACATAACTGACTGCTTAATTAACGATCTATATTAACAGCTTAATTTCCTTAAATTAGTCTAGTTGTTAAACTTCTCGTTTTAAGGATAACTGTATTTACGCATCCAGGCTTTAGATTAAGCACTTCAATTGATAAAATAGACTTCAGAAATTGGCAAGGGCTGTCTAATGTACACGTAGTTGATGAACAAATTTTAAATGCAAGTGTACACGAATTTCAAATGCGACGCATTTTAAAAAGGTTTCCAACCAGATTTCCAAGGACGAAAGATGGCGGCCTCTAACCCTGCTCAACAGGGAAATTCATTCATGTTAAATTCAACAATTTTCGGTGAAATTTCTTAAACATCTCGCCTAACTACGTACAGTATATTAATTACAAGCGGCAAATTTTCACTCTACACCGCCACCTATCCTACTCAATACGTGGTTGGAAAGTTAGTTAGGATTATAGAGATTATATCGAAAAAGAGGTTGCCATCTTTCTAACCTGCTGTGTAACAGGTATTGGGTGGGGTCGATTTTCACCATCAATCAATTTTTCCTTAAAAATGGGACCACCGTGAAGGTATCAGAACCTGAAGCGATACCATGTTCAAATCGCAAATAATGAAATCAGTGGAAACCTTAACGAAATGCACGCAATTTCGTGACATGCACTCAGCAACTAATTTCAACTTTACCAGATTTGTGGACCCCAATAAAAAACATGAGCGGGTGGCCCTTAATTATAACATTTATAAAAAATACGACAGTTTGCCAATTTCTACAGCGATATATACTGAACATCTTAACTCGACACATTTTCTTCGACGAGGTAGCAAACTAATTTCTCGCTAACCTTCATCATCCTCGTCTAATTAGGAAAAGGGTAATCAGAAGAAGAAAGAAGAAAAAGAGATCATGGAGATAATTGAAATCACGACTTACCCAAAATCTTGACCGCGGCTGTAATTTCATCTTTTCCCAGAGCGTTTTGGGCCATGCACTTGTAGATGCCGCTGTCCTCACAACGAGCTTCCTGGATGACCAAGCGATGGGTGCCACCGGAAGTAACGGATGTCTCCATCCGGTCGTCAAGCTCCAGGGTGTTACCGTCTTTAACCCTTTAAAAGTAGAAATAAGGCGTCACAAAAATGGTTTTTCTGCTAAAACCGTTTATAATGTGGTTTTATCGGTATTCAATAAAATCCAGCATTGACGCTTATACCAAGTTAAATGAAAGGTTGTAATAGGCGCACGTATTCGAGCGTATTTTTACCAGGCACACGTATGTTTAGAAATTGGGGCTAGGTTGCAGTATCGAAAGTAGTTTTTCCACGTTTACTACTGCCAATAAACAGGACAGGGAATTACATTAATCTATACAATTTTAATACAAGAAACCATTCCGCGAATTAAACCTGTTTAACAAATTTCAGCACTTAAGGATCTAGTGAAGTATTTTAAAATGATTTACAAAAGGTCGATACGGATAGACGCCGAACCAATTGACTTATTTAAAAGGTTTTAAAAAATTAGGAAAAACGACCAAGTAACGTAGAATACCCTAAATGCAAGTTTAAAATAACGAAGTTTCGCATTTTAAGTTAAACAACAAAACATAATTAATACATGTAGATTAACAGGAGTATTTAATTGTTTGAATACATTCTGTAATTTACTAAAGAACGAAAACAATTCGTAACAACACGCCATACTTTTAACAAGCATAACGCTGGATATGAGACAAGAGATATTTTTTTCTTCTAAAATTCGTAATATATCATTATTTTTGTGCAGTGTTATTTTTATCCTGCCAGCCAACCAAGCGTCAAAGGCTGGCAGTAAATACTGGCAACTCTGGTTCAGAGTTAAATTGGCTGCCAAGGAAACAGGAAGTGCGAACCAGAGCTTCCAGAATGACCCGTTCTATTTGCAGGTCATTGAAATTATATTCAGAGAATCTGATTTCAGACCATGGTGTATTTGAAACAGAACACAGGATGAAAATTAAAAATACATACCAAGCCACATTGGGCGTCGGCCATCCGATAACTGTGCAGTCCATGGTTATGGAATCGCCACAATGGCCCTTCATGTCCAAAATTGACCTCGTGAATGCTGGTTCTACAAGTCCGGGTTTCGCTTTGCCTAAAATTGGAGAAACAATGGCATAGACGTTTTAATTGTGTTTAATTTTCGCTCTCCAAGTTTCCAGTGACATTTCCAGTAATTTCAAATTAGAAACGTCCAAAACGTTCACTCACCACGGACTGTTAGTTTCCCTTGTGTTCTGTCTTCTCCATGGTCGTTTTTGGCAATGCAGCTGTACTCTCCAGAGTCAGACAGCGCTGCTCGTGGAATTTCCAAGATACAAATGCCAAAATCGGTCTGAAAGGTTAGCATGATATGAAAATTCCACTTCTGGTATACTTTGGACAGGTTACAAAGGTAATTGGACTTACAATTTCTCTGTAGCCCATCCCGACTGAAATTGGGGATCCGTTCTTCAACCACTGAATTTTCGGTTCTGGAGTACCAATGACACAGCACGTCAGTCGCATCCGATATCCAACCGGAACAGTCAGATCTTGCAGTTTCATGATGAAGACAGGCGTGTCTTTCGTCTTGACGGATTTCTTCTTGTCAGGAACATCTCCAGAGCTGCACCTTCGTATCGTTTCAATAGTGTGTGTGATCTGTTCCTTGGCGGGCTGCAAAGAATGTGCCCTTCTACTGATGTCTTCTTCCCAACAAGGCCTCAAGGTGGCGATGACAATGTGCTGGCCACCGTCGTCGTCATCAGTGATCTCATCAACTTCCGTTATGGTTTGCAGCCTGCGCAATGTCCTCATATTTTCGATGACGTCCTCCATGGACAGGTCATCCAGAGGGATTTCTTCAACTTCCATAAAGCTATCGTCGATATCTTTAATCGTCAAATCATCATCCAGGTTTTTCAACGTGTCCTCGTTATCATCACTGAAGGACTCGATGACCACATTCGCAGGGGTTTTGTCCGTTGAAGAGTCTTCGAAGCTGGAATTCAGTTCTTCAATGAACAGCTTGCTGGGCTTCATCTCCAAGTCAAGAGCCAGAAGCTCGTGTTTCATCCTTGCCATGTCTTCAGCTATTGTTGGATCTTGAGCTTTGGTTGTCTTCTTTGTGGTCGCTTCTTCGACGTTGTCCTTTGGAATAGCCACGTCCGGTTCCGGAACTTGTTTAGTCTTCTGCTCAGTTTGGTCTTTGGAAGGCTCTTTTTTGGTTTCTTGCGACGGTATGGATTTCTTTGTTTTCTTCACTTTGGTCGATTTCTTCTCTGGTGTAACCTCGGCAGGTGCTTCAAGTTTTGTTTGGATATTGGCAGTATCCTCAACGTGGATGGATTTACCTTCTTCAGTAGAATACCCACTCGACTTGTCTTCCGATTTCTCAAGTTCGGTCACTGTGCTCTTGTCACCTTCCTTTTCATAGTCCTTTTCATGTCTTTCTAGCTTTTCTCTATTGCCTTCTTGGTCTTTGCTTCCTTTCTCAATGCCTTCGTCTTTTTCAGTGTCATTCCCGCTCTTACCTTGGTCCAAGATACTTTCTGATTTCTTCTGGTCATTGATAGTTTTTGGAGACTCGACGTTGTTTTTATTATCACTTGTGTCCGTGGCAGCAGCAGCTTTGTTCTCAATGTCTTTGTCACCTGAAGCCTTGTCAGCGCACTGATTTCCACTGAGAACAGCAACATCAGCGACACTGTCATTGGCTGCAATGTCTGCTGATGCAGGGTCCAAAGAGCCATTAGCACATTTTACAGCTTCAGGTTCGTCTTTGCTACTTTTTCTGGTGCCTTTTTTCGTTTTACCTTTGGTGCTCTTCTTTCCTGTGGCCTTGCTTTCATCTTTCTTAAGTTCATTTTGGTCTGTACTGGGTACATTTGCAGCGCTGTCAAGAGCAACACCATTTTCACAAGTTCCTTGACTGTCACTAATATGTGCATCTACCAAAGTATCCTTGCCATTTTCTGTTACATCTACTGCAGCCTGGGTTGTAACTTCAGTTGATAATTTATCAGGAGGTTGAGGGGGTTCTTTAAGATTTTCACATTTATTCAATGGAGACTCGGCTGGAGAATCTTTGCTAACATCGTTTGGAACATCGCCGCCATTAATCTGTGCTTTCTTTTCTTCCTCGTTATCAACATTGGCCCCATCTTCATCCGCTATGTTAGCTAATTGTTCCAACTGTTCCTTGATTTCTGGCAGGCTGTCCACTGTGGGACATGAGAGTCGTCGACCAGGAATTTTGGACAATTCCTCATTTTCGTGAATTTGAGCAAGATCCCCACCTGAGACTGTCCTAGCTAGCCTTTTTTGCCGACTTAGTTCTGGAGACATGGCTGCAGAATCTTCTCCATCATCCGTTAAGTCGCCCGTAGAGGAATCCCTACTGTCAGTTCTTGAACTTCGTCTGCTTAAGGAGTCGCCATCTTCAGACTTTCTGGAGCTACGCCTTAGTTTGTCTTTCCTCGAGTTGGACCTTTTTAGTCTTGATATTTCTTTACCCCCTTCACTTTTTGGAATCTCTTGGGCCATTTCGTTATCAACATTTTGGTTATTGTCGTCCAACTTGTCGGTCAATACTCCTTCTGAAAATGGCTGCATAGCTACGTGTTCTGCTGTATCCTGTCTGGTTGTATCTTGTGATTCATGAATATTTTCTTTGTTTTCGTGGTCTGGGGCTGTTGCTTGATCAACGGCTGGGTGTATCGTTGCGTCATTAGGAATTTCCTTCAATGGTTCAGTTACTTCCACTTCTGCAGACGACTTTTTCTTGATGGAGCTGGGCTTTTTTTTCTTAGAGGTTTTCTTACTTCCACTTTTATCCTCTTGTTCTTTGCTTTCGTTGACAGGTAAGGACTCAATTACTTTCTGCTCCGTGGATTTTTCTAAGGAATTTTCGGAAGGTGGCACAACAACCGAGCTGGTCTCATTTTGTTCCATTGTTGGTTTTTCTAAAATTTCAATGCTTTTCTTTTCTTCGCCTTGAAGCGTCTCCTGGAGCTCAGTTTCTGCAACTACTTTTTCTTTGGCTTGATCACTTTCAGCAGCTTTGGTCACATTATTGTCACTTGGACTTTCCAAAATAACAACACCTTGATCAGGAACAATTGCAGAACTAAAGCAATCCGGAGTATCCTGGATGTTTGGATGGCATTCTTGTTTAGAGAAGTCCTCTAATGGAGACACGCTTTCTATTGGTGGCTCATCTAGATGCACCTCTGATGCAACCAAAGGACATTGCTCGGTGACAGCAGCAGAGTCCTGGCAGACGATTGATTGATCTGTCTGATTTGAGGACTTTTCATCAGAACTTGGAACAATTGCTGGAGTTTCATCAGAACTTAGAACAACTGCTGGAGTTTCATCAGAACTTGCCACAACAGCTGGAGCTTCATCAGAACTTGGGACAGCAACCGGAGTTTCATCAGAACTTGGAACAATTGCTGGAATTTCATCAGGACTAGGACTACTTTTTGAACTTTTCTTCTTCTTTTTTGTTTTTTTCTTTTCCGTTGTGTCTGTTTCAGTCAAGTCAGGTACTTCAGCACCACGACTTTCCTGAACAATAGAGCTGTTATCTTGGATGACCACAGAACTTAAACATTCTGGAACTTCCTTGATGTCAGGCTGTGATTCTTCTTTAGCTAAGTTATCTAATGCAGACACGCTTTCTGTTACGACCTCTTCCAATTGCACCTCAGATGCAACCACAGGGCATTGCTTGTTTTCAGAAGTCGAATCCTTACAGGTGACTGACTGATCCTCTTGAAGAGTTGATGAGCTTTCGTCTGTGTTTAAAACAACTGCTGCAGTTTCATCAACGCTGGAGCTACTCTTCGGGGCTTTCGTTTTCTTTTTCTTTTTAGTTTTCTTAACTTCTGGCTTGCGATCTTCAGTAGGTGCAGGAATTTCAGCAGTCTCCAACGAGTTGGGAACGTCCATTACTGCCTCCTGTGTTGGTGGACAATCTTGTAACTTGTCATGGGCAGAATTTTCCAGCGTGCTATCTTCCTCTGGTGCTTCCGGTAAATTAAGAAGCTCTTTTCGAAGAAGGGCAATTACTTCAGCTAACGAATCAAAGGCATCCAAAATGCAGCTTGCTACAAGTTCTTCCGCTAATCTGTCTGCAGCATTCAAAAGTGCTTCGGAACACGTGTCTTGAAACTGGTCCTCGTGAGTTGCATCCAATTCTGATGTTACCGCTTTGCTAATTTCAGCAGCCCCTTGGACAATTGCTTCTGACATGCAAGATACTGAAAGCTTGCCTGCAGTTTGATTCGCTGCATTTATGTATACAGCGTCCTGTTCCAATGGCAGCATGTCTTCGTCTTCGTTGCAATTAGCATCAATTCGGACTTGACATTTCTTGGCTTCAGAAGCCCCTTGTACAACAGCCTCTAAGACGCAGGACTCCAGCATTTTCTCAGCAGTTCTAGTGGCTGCGTTCAATAATGCCACATTTGGTTCTTTTTCAATGCAATGAGAGTCAGCTTGAATTTCATTCTGGATAGCTTCACTAGCCCCTTGAACTACAGCCGTGGACATGCTAGATTCTAACAGCACCTCTGCAGTTGTGTTGGCTGCAGTCAAAATAGCAGTATCAGCTATTGGAAGAACTTCTTCTCCGCACTTAGAATCTGCCTGAATTTCTTGTGGGACAGTTTCAAAAGCCACTGCCACGCACGATTCCACAAGCATATCGGCCGTTTTCTTGGCAGCAGTAACTTCTGCAATATCTGCTTTTGGAAGAATTTCTCCAGCGCACTTAGAATCTTCTTGAAATTCTGCTTGTTTATTTTCAGAATCTCCTTGTGCAAGAGACGTTGCTACACATGATTCTGTAAGCTTTTCGGCGGTTTTCTCTGCTGCAATCAGTTTTGCAGCATCTGCTGATGAATGGACATCTTTACCGGCCTGCGATTCTACTTGTCTAGACTCAGAAGCCCCTTGCACAATAGATTCTTCAAAGAAAGATGCCATCATCTGTTCAGCAACTCTAGTGGCTGCGTTCAAATTTTCAGTATCTTTGGACATAATTTCTTGAGACTCGGCAGGAATTTCTGTTCGACTCTGAAGCTCTTCAAAGGCTTGCACTAGGGAATCTGAAACACAAGCTTCAGCTACTGCATGTTGTACAGCTGTCTTGTCTTTAAGAGAAATGGTAGCTTCAATGAGTTGATCATTCTGGCGGTTCTTGGAAGAGTCTCCTGGAAGCTTAACAAATGCCTCCGTTTCTTGAATTGCTGTAGGTTCGACTTCTTTTGATAATTTTATATTAAAAGCTGTGTCAACTTCATTGGTTTGCGGGGTTGGCACATCCTTATCGACGGGTAACGTGGCTTCTTTCGCTGCCTCTTCAGTGGATTCTGAAGTTGGCATATCCAACATTCCTGATTCTTGGTCAACGGTTACAGCTTGTGCCAAATTTGAATTTTCTATAGATTCTTCCACTTTCTGCTCCTGTACAGCTTCTGGTACAACACTCTGGGCTACTTCCATGGGAGTAGCCACTACGGATTCAGCTGCCACTTGTGTCAAGCTCGAAGACTCAATCACTGTTACTGCTTTCTGATCCAGATTTGCTGCAGGGCTATCATGTGGAAGTGATTCCAATGGCAACTTTTCTTCCACAACGGCTGCAATTGTACCACATTCTGTAGCTTCAGTCACTAAAGCAGCATTCTGGTTCAAATTCATTGGTAAGATTTCTACAGGTGCTGATTCTACACCAAGCTGATCGATGCCAATGGCGGCCACTGAACGTAGCAATGGTGTCGATTCAATAGATGTTTGCAACGATTCTGTTTCTGTCAGCTTCACTTCAGTTATTTCACCAAGTGGCACTTCCGGGGTGTTCAGCTCAATCACAGCAGCTGCCACTGATGTCAAACTGTCCGTTTCCATTTGTTCTTTGGCAGTGCCATCCAAGGCTGTTTCAGATAACGACTTTGTGGCATCAGTAGGTTGAGGCTCAACTAACGTTTGTTCTTCAGATATCATTGGAGTTGATGCTTCAATTGACTGCTGACCCACCTGTCCTAAATCAGTCTTCGCAATCTCATCGAGCTGTGTTTCCAAAGGCACCTGTCCATCAGTGGTCATTGATGCAATGCACAAACCCGATGGCTCGGTTTTTATTTCTGCACTCTGGTTTAAGTTGCTTTCAGAGATATCAGAACACTGCAACCCTCCTTCAGATGGCGCAGTTGTGATGCCTGCACAAGCACTTAAATCAGATAGCTGCACTAACTCTTCAGCTGTTTGCACCAAGACTGTCTCTTTGATTTCTGTCGGCATTTCTTCTTGGACTTGTAACTCAGAGCTGGCTCCCACCAGTAATGCGCTTTCAAGCTCTGTCACTTCCCTCAGTTCTTCGGACTTTACTGAAGTCTGATCAATGACACCTGCTGTTTCGAATTCCTCTTCTGTAGCTGCATCGACTAATTTTGCATTCGATTCAATGCCATCAGATTCTTTTACAACGCTACCATCAGGGATCGAAGAATCATTGCTCTGCCTCATGGAATCTTCTAGACCATCACTTGATTGTACATCACCTTGGCCGACAATTTCTGGAGCATCAGAAGATGTTTTTTGGCCAGTCGCCTCCTCGGGCTTATGTGCTTGATCTAGAATTTCAACGTCCTCATGAGGCAGAGCCTGCCCGTTTTTTGGCTGCTGTGAAACTTGTTCTTCGACAATAGTATTTGTAGTTTCAGAAGCCTCCTCATGCACACTGGGTGAAGATTCAGGAACTTCCTGCTGTTCCAAAGATGTTTCTGTCGCCGTATCATCCACAGGGGATTCCAATGGGCTTTTATCCGTTATGGTTTGTTCTGGCAGCTCAGTTTCTTCTGGCTTTCGTGAAGCTGAAACATCCTCACTAGTCTTTAGTTTATCTGAACTCCCCTCAATTATTGCTGCAGATGCCTCGACAATATCTTGCTGTTGTTGCGGCTCTTCCTTAGTTTGTTTTACATTGGGACTTTCTGACGAACTTTCAGTTTTAAGAGCTTCTGACTCATCGTCCTCAACGATATGGCTTAATCTCGCATCAGTTATGACTGCCGTGGGATCTTCTACGCAAACATTTTGTAGCGAGGAATCCAGCAAAGTTGCAGTCGCAGGTTCCAAATCTGCTGCAGCGATATCATCAAGCGCTTCTTCAGGGGTTATGCTTTCCTGGAGAGAAACAGACCTGATCACCAGGTGGTGTTGGACCACTGATTCTGATGCAAGAGCTTCAATGGGCTGGACGTCTTGCAAGATTGGAAGAGATTCCTCCGCAGCATTTCCGGAATGCTCTTCTGTGACAATTGCTTCAACAGGTTCCTGAACCATGACTGCTGAGTCTTGCTGGAAATCCTTTTCTGGCAACGGTGCCAGATCCTCCACCCTGTCATCTTGCAATACTGGTTCTTGGTGGATAATTGCTTCAGCCTCCTTCAGCTCAACGTTTGCTTTCTCCAGAACGATATCTTCTTGAGGTATTAATTCAGATGGAGGGATTTCGTCTGGAGTGTAAACTTCCAATGGGAGAACAGGACTTGTTTCCTTCACAGCCGCAGTTTGTGCAACAGTTTGAACAGGCATTTCCGAAACAGCTTCAGCAACCACATTATTTTCAGTTTCTATATCAATTTCGGAGGAGCTTGCAATAACTGGCTCCATTTCCCCAATTCCTCGTATCGCCTCTTCAAGAAACTGTTCCTCTGAAGCGCTAACTTTTAATGCAGTTTCTTGGTCCATCAGGGATTGTTGCTCAATCTGAGCGAGTTCTTGTTCAGCAGTGTTTGCTTCTAAAGCGAATGCCTGTTCCTCGAAACTGTCTCTGCTGGTTCCTTGTCGCTCTTCAGGAGGAAGAATCATGCTAGCTGCTGCTGCTACCAGGGATTCAGCAATCACCGCAGTTGTCATTATACCTTCAGCTGCTCTCTGCAAGACAGTGCTTGCTAATTCTGCGAGCAGTCCTGGCTCATTAGCTTTTGATGAAGTGGCATCTGGTGAACCACTGTCTTCCGGTTGTGGAACTGGAGGTGTGCCACCACACTCTTCAAATTCCAGAACTTTTTGGATGTCTGGTGTAGGCGTGGGTGTAGAAGCTACAAGATCGGTCTCAAAATGCAATTGATGGCTTTCCATGGCAGATTCAAAGTTGGGAGTTGCCCTTTCAGTTTCTTGAATTTGTTGGATTTCGGGTTCGATTTCGAAACCTTCCCCAATACTCAAGACTGGCATGAGTCCAGGAAAATATTCCTCATCCATAGGTTCATCGTTAAACCCATTGACATAGTCAGAAGCAATCTCCTCCAGTGATGCAATACTTTCGACATCTGCTTCAGTGCCCAGATTCTCTGAAGGCGTGATGTCCTCCGAAACTGCTTCTCCCTGATCTGCCGTTGTTGGACGCTGAACGTTCGTGTCTTCTGCTTGCTGTTGCTGGAGCTGATCTGAAGACACCTCCAGCATGTTGGCCTCAATGGGCTCTTGCTCATTGTACAAGACTGGCGGGATATCAGAAGCAATTATTGCTGGCTCCATGCCATCTCTCGTCTGCACTTCAACGGCAACGTGTTCGGAATCTGCCTTTTCCATCACGTTATCCTCAGCGGCTTGAAGTTGTTCTGGAGCTGTCACCACCAGAGGCTGCAAGATGGACTTTCCAATGGGAACTGCCTTTGCTGCGAGGTTTTCCATCGAGATACCATCAATGTTGGTCTCTTGCGCTGCCAAAGGTACTTGGGCCTCAACGATGATAGCTTCTTTCATCGAAGCATCTTTGATTACGACTTCACCCTCTTCAGAGAAATCGATTCGTAATTCGTGGAGGGATGCCGCCTCAGAGTAATCGTAGGGGAGGTCCACAACTACAGGATCCATCATAGATATGTCAGCAATGTCTGCTTCAGTGGCTAAATTTTCAATTGGTGTTTTTTGGGACAAGTCTTCAGCTCTTGAACAGAACTCGATGGGTACATCAATGATGACGGCCTCCATTAAAATGTTGCCCACCATCGCAGATTCCTTGATGAAGCGCAATGGCGGCAATTCTGGGGCCTCTTTGGTGGACACGTATTCGGATACTTCGTCGGCAAACATTTCAATGATTTGCCGGGCTTCGTCTTCGGTAATATCTGGGGTTTCGTAAATGGAAAATTCCATGTCGGCTTTCGATTCGTCCCAGTTGTCCATGAGACTGGCAGTTCCATACGTCGAGAATTCAGACCTTTCTTCGATCGTAGAAAGTTCGTGTTGGTAAGCCTCCGTTCTTAATCGATCCCGTAAGTACTTATCTGGAAATCAATGTTGATTAAATTTTCGCAATCCTTAGACGCAGCGTCTACATCTAGTTTTGCAATGATTTTAGATTGTTTTCTAAAGAATTCACTGTTAAAATTATTATTGAAAAGTTATCAAAAGTAAAAAAATGATAACCAGCACAACAAGTCTTTTCAAACAGGCGAATTTAACAGTTGTGTAAATATAAATATATGCATGTGACTTACCATCAAAGGCCAGTAGAGCTGCAGTGCTAGAAGCCAGTCCCATACAGTTCCTTGCTTCGCAGGTATAAGTGCCTAAAGAGCTCGTACCGCCTTCTCCAGACACTATTTTATAAATATCCCCTGCTTTCAATTCGATGCCATCCTTGTACCTAAACGAACAATAAATAATTTGCGATATTTTAATAAAAATAAATAAAGCCAATCACATAACAAAATTAGACAAGCTTACCATTTCAAAGTTGGCTGAGGAACACCAACAACTTTGCATTCCAGGGAGACTGTGCCTTCTTCTGACAACACAGCTCTCAAGTTTTCGATGAATTTCGGCTTTTTATATTGCTTGGGTACTTTGAATGAAATGGAAAACAGATTACCAAATTTGAAAAAAATCAATTAGTCTCTCCGTATTATTAAGAGAAAAACACCCATGACTTACCTATTACTTTGAGGCCACATTGGGTCAAACTATGACCATAATCGTTGACGGCCAAACATTTCCAAGACCCTTGGTCCGCAATTTCCAACGTATCGACATCTAGATGATAAATGCCATTTCTTTCTCGACGCAAGTGATAACGAACCACTTCTTCCACTCGTATGTTATCTTTGTACCAGGTTATTTCGGGAACTGGTGGACAAGTTACTAAATTGGCGACAAAAAGACGATGCATAACATAAGTCCCAGTGAATGTGTCAATCATACTTTGGCAAAAAATAGATGAACAATGCCCAAATGTTGTTAAATTGTTTCAATACCCGATATGGTGAATCTGAAGGAATCCCCGATGACTGCAATTTCATCTTTCAAATGCTGCGTGAATCGGGGAGGATGCTTAGCAGGAGGCTTTCTTCTCTCTTTTGCACCTATTTTTTATTAAAAAAATATATTTAACATTTCAAAATTGCTTGTTTGCATCAACTCTTCGAAAAGTAGTATGGCATCTCACCATAAATGTCCTCGAGAGTTAATTCGGCCAAGCTTGAGGCCAGTCCCATGCAATTCTTGGCAACGCAAGAATAACTGCCTAGCGAATTTGTTCCAGATAACTGATGAACATCGCCAGGTTTCAATTCTAGGCCATCCTTGTACCTAATCATTTGGATAAAAGTTAAATAATCATTAAAAATGACCAAGTAAGTAGCGCAAAAAATCAGCTTCCTAAAAGAGCAGCATTTAGAATGCAAGAATAAATTTAGGTTCATCAGGACGATGAAATAAGAATCGAATTAAGAGTAAAAAATATATTTTTCAAAAATAACAAAAACAACTGAATTAGCAATAAATTACCATCTAAGAATGGGCGTGGGAACCCCGACCACTTTGCATTCGAAAGATACAAGTCCATCATCGGTAAAGATTGCTTGTAGATCTTCAACAAATTCGGGACTTCGATAATTTTTAGGAACTACAGCGATATAAGCAAAATAAAAAAATAAACAAAGAGCAAAACAAATACACCAAATTGTAAAGTTATCCTTACCTGTTAAAGTGAGATTGCATGTCGATGCTGTTTTTCCATATTGGTTAATTGCCACACATCGCCATTCTCCTTTATCTGTTAGTTCTACAGGAATGACGTCAAGATGAAAAATTGCATCATCCACTTGCGATAGGTGGAACTTTTCACCAGCTTCAACTTCTCCTTCTTGGTTATACCAATGAACCTGGACAGATGGGGGTGTGCGCACTAAACAGTAAAAAACATTGACCAATTTAAAAATTACATTTAATTTTGTAAAGAGATGATTATGCTGTTTTGATTAAATTTACAATTAATTAAGCTGTTGCGCAAAACCTCTTAAAATGTCATATTTGTCAGCATCAATTTGAAATATAATACTGCTGTTCTATCTCGCGCCAAATTAGAAAGACTTATTATAATGATACCGTACCTCTCACTGTAAACCTTAAACTTTCGCCCACTTTGATCGTTTTATCATCTAAGTTTTCAAGGAAAAGAGGAACTGGACTAAAATGAAAAATAATTGCTTAAGAAACATTGCATAATACAGCGATGTTAAAGCAGTATCTAAAACGCCTGAGTCTATACATACTCTTCGACTTTCACTTTTGGTTTCAGTTTATCTTCTGCAAAATATGACAAAAATTGTAAGTTATGATAATACGTATAGCCAGGCAGACTTTAAAGGTTTTACCTGTCTTTTCCATCACTGTGACTTGAGCAGAAGACACAGCTTTGCCCATGCAGTTGATGGCGACACAAGTGTAGGTTCCCAATGAGCTTTCGTCGTTTCCTTGCATCCTCAGATTGAACATGTCCCCAGCCTTAATCTCTTTGCCATCCTTAAACCTTGTGGATTGTTTAAAAAATAATAAGTAATAGTAACAAATAATAATAATAAAATCTAAAAAATGAACAAACCATCGCAATAGCGGGGTTGGGACTCCGACCACTTTACATTCCAACGACACAGTGCCCTGTTCTGTCAACAACGCTTTCAAACCTTCCAGGAACTCGGGTTTTCGGTATCCTTTTGGAACTATATAGCAATTACCAGTTTATTAGGTATAATGGCAACTTAAAAAAATAAGTATTATTTAGTAAAACTTTGTCTTGGTAAAATTATTCAATCATCACTCGATATAATGATGATCCCGATTATTACAGTCAAAGTGTTTAATTTGATAATAATTAATGCCTGTTTTAAAGAAAGCTTGAATTTACCAATAGCGTGCAAGTTTGCCAATGAAACAGCATAGCCAAAATTGGTGATGATTTCACATTTCCAGATGCCATCATCTGAGGGTTCCACCATCATGATGTCCAGGGTACAGACCCCTCCTTGTTTGGAGATCTGAAACCTGTCACTTTCCCCAAATCTTTCTTTGCCTTTATACCAATGGACTTGTGGTTCCGGTGGAAATGAAGCTAACATGGAGTACGGAAAATAAATCAGACTGTTTAGTCCCTTCAACATTTACAAAAAAGCCGTTATGTTCTTGTGGATATGTACAATAATTCGCCATTAGTATCTCTAATTGACAAGAAAGTATAGCCACTTACCTGCCACTGTAAATCTTGCTTTCTTTCCAACCCTGATCATCTGATCAGAAAGTGGTTGGACCAAGATTGACGGCAGCAAATGCGTGTTGCCGTTTTTCGGTTCAGCAACAGCATCTGCCAATGAAACATTCGAACATTTTTAGAAGCGAAAACCTTTCAGAAATTTCTCAATCAACAAAAAAAAAGATTCAAAAAAAAGATTTAATTTACCTTCAACAATGAGATCTGCACTAAGCAAGGCCTCTCCAAAGGGACTAGAAGCCACCACTGTGTATGAGCCAGCATCATGTTTTACAATATTCTTGATTATCAGCTCGGCTACGCTGTTTTCATAGACTGATCCATATTTGGAACCATTTTGAAGCTCGCGATTCTCCTTGTACCTTCAAAAATTAAAAAAGAAAATTAGTAAAATTATAATCAAAAATCGACTGAAGGATGATGAAGGATGAGTAATAGCGGCTGATTTGGAGTTACTTGGTGATAATGTTAGTCTTCAGCTGGCTTTACGATGATTCCAGTTAAGATGCGGTGGGATTGACGAAATTAAAACGTTGTTTTGATGAAAAACGTCAGAACAGAACATTTATTCAGCAACAGATTTTTAGAATTCCTAGTTCTAGAATTGTATCACCCGCTAAATAGCTGGGGCCCTATACAGAGCCTCGTAAGGGCCAAAAAACCTACAGAATCTCGTAGGCACCAAAACTATTTATCACAGATATCAGAATTGTGAAAAGTGTGAAAAACGTAACAGTAACAATACTTTAAAACACACATCAATTAACGAAATAGGCTTAAATATAACCATAATATTCTAACAAGGATGTAGATAAAAAAACACATCATTATTTTAATTACGTTAATCACATGTAAATTGACTATAAATATGTCATTCAAGCTAATTTTTTAAAAAACCACCATGATAATTATGCGCTCGCTACTTATAAATCTTAAATAAACAGACTGAAAACATATTGCTGTCCGGAGCAATTCAAAATGCACGCCAAGTTACTCTGGAAGCAATCCAAGTCAATATCTCAGCTTATGTCTATATAAATAACTTTAACAAACCTGTTTACTACAGATTCAAGCTGCGTGTTTTCAATCTGAAATGAAATATAAGAACCCATCCTAAAGTAGAATAGCAATTTTTTTTTGAAAACCTAATAAATTTTACATTTTGGCATGAAGTCAAAATAGTTTGAGTTGAACAGCCTAAGTAGCAGCAGTACTTTACCTTACATTAATTCGAACTCATTTAACAGGTAAATAATTCCATAAAAACGACCTATAGTCCAATTGTGTAAATGTTTGATAAAAAATAAATAGCTCAGTATATGGCAGTGATTTTCTGCAATAATAGTTATGAAAGTGTTTGCCATGACATTTTACCAATGGATTGCGCTAATAACGCGACTAGAAGCATTATAATAAGCTTATGCATTGGCACAAAGTGTTGAACTAGGCTTGCTATCTTTTACGAAATCTTTTTTTAGGTTAAGAAATGAAAGTATGGTTCGTGAATTAGCTCTCATAAAAATTGCAACTTGGCGAAACTCCACTTAAGTGCTCGTGTTTCGCAAAAATTGACGTGGAATCACATACAAAATAATTTAGTCGAAATTTCAATTAACTCTGGACCAATTAGGGAGCCATAATAAGGGAACTTGAGCATGACCTTTAGTCGTAAGTCAACATATTGTACCTAAATATAATATATAAAAATAATTATTTAAAAACTATCACAGAGGTGCTGAAGTGAAAGTGCAAACTAAATTCATGCCTACACATTAATTATGAAATACGGACACAATATTCAGTTTTTTATTCAGATTCAATCAATTTCAAGTATAATTTAGTAGACATGTTTAAGTAAACTTATCTCCAATTCACCTTTATCCATGTATTGCTATTATTCGAGTTCAATTGATTTGACGCTGTCAGCGTTTAAAAGTAGGAAAGTTCAAGACAGCATGCATGGGTTACGATTAAACCAAAATGTATAAGTTCATCGATTATTTTTAACCATCAAACCAGAAAAGGCTACTAAATATACCGTGCAATGTATACATGTATATATCTAATATATCATACTCTAAATTAGCCCCATCCAGCAGGTGTCAATTCAATATTTTGAAAATTAATAGACATCTTGCAAGTGATCGATGAAATACGAACAGTAGATTCATTAAGCACGATCAAATTAACGAGTAACTTAAATACTAAGTAAAGCGACACGACGTTTTGCCTAACGAAAGGTTTCTTCAGGTGCAACTACAGTTAATGGAAAATAATAAAAAACGTGTAATTGCATTAACTGTAGTTGCACATGAAGAAGTCTTTCGTTAGGCGAAACGTCATGTTACTTTACTTTGTGCTAAAGTTACTCGTTAATTTGATCGTGCTTATTGAATCTACGGTTCAATATCTTGAAGTTTACAAATTGGTGTCATTTGTACGTGATCTTAGACTGTTATCTTATATTTTACAATGTACATTTATATTTATACATTGTAAAGCATAAGATGACAGTTCATTTCTCTTCAAAATGTGCCACAATTTCCTCTAAACTCTTTTTGTTTGTTTCTGGCACAAACAAAACAACAAAGACGATACTAAAGATCATAATAATAGCAAACGCCCAAAAGAGACCGAATTGGTGAATCCATCCATCAGCCAAAGTCAGGCTGAATTTCGCTTCTACAAACATAGAAAGGCACATGGTCACCTGAGCCAAACCCCCACCTAAACCACGAGCTCTGGTGGGCAGAATCTCTCCAGTTATTGCTGATGGTGCGATAACTGTAGCTTATCTGATAGGCCATCAAGCAGACCAAAGGCAGCCAGGTTAGCTTAGAAAACACGTCAATTGTATACTGACATTTATAGAATACCCCCAGTAATGCCAAACAAACTGTCATCGCAGCTCCCGATGCTATCAGAGAATTTTTGCGACCAATCTTATCCATAAAAAAAAGCGCAGCCGCATTTCCCATAAAGCCACAAAATCCCACCAAAATTGTTTGGTAATACGGGCTGAAGAAATCCTCGGTGCTATGAAAAATATGAACCGTGTAAAAAAACACATAGTCAACACCCGAAAACGCCTGAAAAATCCATAGCGCCATACATATCAGCAAAGGTACGAAAACTGTCTTCGACGTGATTTCCTTCCAACTTGCATGCTCAGGTTTCGGTTGGCAAAATTTTGTCGAAATTTCGGTTATCTCTGGCAAAACACCTTCATCATTCCGAAGCCAAACAAAGGAGGCTTGAGCACCACATTTGTAACCATTAGCCAACAGCCACTGTGGAGTTTCTGGAATTTTTTGCATCTTCAGAATTGCCAGGCACAAGATGATCTCAGGAATTACCTCCAACCACGTCCACGGTAATTGGCTACCGCAAATGTAAATTAGTAGCACACCACCGTTGTTAGCTAAGGCATAACAGGTCTGTAGTCGACCTC
>JAQGAF010000264.1:0-61593 GCA_034687865.1 Kryphioiulus occultus
TTTTAATGCCAAAGGCAGAAGAAGAAACAAATATATTTCTCACCTGATTTAATGAGCATTTAATCCATAGACGTTGACAGCATTCCTTGAAATGAAAGTTCCATTTCAAACTTGACTAACATCTACGATGACACAAATTAATAGGCTTAATTAGCCGAGTCTGATAAGGAGCCTCGTTTATATACATTTAGAAAGCACTTACTGCAGGGTACTGAGTTGAATTGAATTGAATTGAAAGCTTAGTTTCAGCTTTTTCCCGTCAGGTGGCATAATATGGACTGCCCATAAATGACAGGAATGAAATGGGGGTTATCCATCAATTGCGTGGCCTCACATTTTGCAAGCAAACGAGGGATAAAATTTATACTTTCAACAACTAACTATAACTATTACATACGTGATTCATTTAAAATAAGGTAAAACTAATCAATAATTCAGAGCTTCGGTGACAATAAATAGGCTTCATTTACTTTAAAATCTGTAAAACAGCGTCTCTCATTCCAAGCAAATGAACTTTTTTCTTGACTTTCATGAAGAACCAGAACCTGTATCACTGGAAGTAAAATTCAACAAATAAGTATGCAAAACGAACGTAACGTGTTTATTTAGATATATAATTAGTTCAGAATAACTTATAAATGGCACTCAATCAATGCGCTTAGTTATCAAATATTTATCATACGGCAATTTAAATTATCATTTTCTTGTTATTCGACACGAATGCCATTTCTCAAAGCGCGAGACAACTGACCATTTCTCTGTTAAGTAGACATTAAATTACATTAAGTATGATATACATAATACAAAATCCAAGAACATCAAGCCTTATAGCCAAAAGATGTAATTTCAGTTGCAGTATAATTATGTACAAGAAGTGAATATCACTTCGCATAAAACCATGCAAATATTCACATTAATGAATATCAATTAGTAAATGAGCTATGTGGGAATGCCTGGGTTCGATTTAAAAACCAATACCGAGTCGGAAATCATTTGGGCTGGTGATACTATCACGCTGAAATTCATAAATGGGATAAAAACTGCTGAAATTCCCATTTCAGAAAAAAAATATTTGGAACGTTTGTCAAAATTCCAAATTCACTGATGACTAGTTGGCAGCACCGATAATTATGAACATACAAGCTTATTATGAAAATGATTTGATTTCATATGCAAAAATTAGAAACCAAATCTGGTCCATGTAAGCTCGCATAATTGTGAGATCCAGTGAAGAAAAGCAATTAACTAAACCTAATATTATGACTGAAATCTAAGTCGGTTTTGCCAGATTAGTTAGAGAAACAACGTGAATGGACCGTTGATTGTCCATTTTGGGTATCATTAACTTACCGCGTTAGTTTTAGAAGAAAAATATATACCATACAACAAAAAACAAGCAAAAAGCCCCTAAAATCAATTATGCATGCAGCAGTTGTTGAAAGTCAGATGTGAGTGAGGCATAGTCGCTGACCTCCACCAGTTCAGAATCGTCAGTGGGTCGGCACTGAGTCTCGGGCAGCTCTATAGATGGGCAGGCAGCTTCAGGCTGAGCTTGTGGAAGTAGGAAGACAATCGACAGTGCTATGATCACGTGCCATATACTGTGCACGTACTTATAGTTACTCTCAGTCTCGATGAATGCAAACAAACATAGACCAGTAGTAGCCAGCAAAGTGCCCAGCAAAAGACTGGCCAGCCAGGATAGCCGTGACGGGCAACACGTTTTGGCCTGCTTGCATCTTTTGCCCTGAAAAGAAGCAAAACAGATTCTGATTTCGGGACAAAGATGGTGTCAGTTATGTGATCAGTTGTATACAATTTTTCCCAGTTTTACACATGCAAATAAGTAAATTTTCACATTTTGACCCAATATTTTTGCAAATATTTAGCATTTTCATACGCTTTAACAGCGGTTCTCAAACATTGAACCAGGACCCCATATTTACAATGACAGGCTTTTTTGCTATCCTATATTTACAATGACAGCTTTTTTGCGACACAACAATATTGAGGACGCAATAGGCAATTTTTTTTACAAAAACTAGACCACACATGATGGATTTCAGTTTTTTTTTAAAAAAAACATTGTATGTGTGTAAACATTGATATCTAAGATAACACCGAAGACGAAATTAAAAAAAAAATTAACCAGAAATGGATTTTAAAGTTTATTTTAGTGGAAATGATTTTCAGGCATAATGCATATTAAAGACTTTCTAAGAAATATTAGTATTCAAGATAATTCTGCTAGCAATTTATGAAAATAGTCAAATTTAGTCAGTGTTTTATGACATTATTAAGGACTGAATGGAAGGGAATTCCTCAGTTTTACGCTAGATTTCTTGTTTAATTCATTTTCAATGAATTTTTCACGTAAGTGATCATTTTCATTTTCAATGAATTTTTCACGTAAGTGATCATTTTTTCACATCTTTTCAAATTTGTTAACAAAAGTTACAAAATTTTCATATTTTTTACACCACTAAGACTAATATTTTCTTTGAAACAATGAAAGGTTGAGAAAGCAAGCATGCATAATAACAAAGAATAATAAATATATCCACACGTTTTTTTTCTCATAATCATGCAATGTACGTTAACTCACCCAGGATATCATAAGGATGACCACTCCCGTGGCACACGGGATGACAAAAACCCACAATCCAGTCCGCTGGTATTCCACTCCTAGTGCAATTCCAAGAGCCCCCACCATGTGTGCAATAGACACCATTTGAGGAGGAAGATTAGCCATGGCTATGAGGGTGACCCAGAAAGACAGGATGGCCGAATAGAAATCACAAAACTGCAGCACTTCGTATTTCATCAAGCAAAATGCGAATAGATCTTCATCACAGGCATGATAAAACTGTGAAAGGAACGACAAAGTGCTTAGCAAGGGAATTAGGCTGATAAAACAGGATTTTAAAATCAGTCAAGTGCACAACGCTACCGTAGAAAAGAACATGGTGAAAGTATAGACAATGGCTTCAGTGTAGAAACCTCTTCTGATTGCAAAAATAACAGCCGGAATGAAGAATATATTGCTCAGGGTTAACAGCAGAGTCTTCATAAGAATCAAAGAAATTGGTGTGGCTTCGGAACCGTCTGTACAACCCCAACCACGCCAACCTATAAGCACATAAAATGGATAAGAAAGTATTGAAGTACTACTATTATTTCCGCTTTTATAATGAAACGTACCTCCTGTACAACGACAAGTAGAAAAGAAAAATTGTCCTCGATGATTTTCCTCGCAAATACCATGACTACCACAAGGATTGCCCTCAAACAGACACGGTTGAACTCTGATGTTCAAGAACACCATCAAGAATTCAAATTGGCACCGCACCTCCGACGCATTACTATACGCGGGTTAAAAAATTGCAATTGTCAGCTGTGATTCCTCTACACCGAAAATCGTAAAATAAAAATTCAAAAATAAAATGAAGTAAAAACCATAATTAAAAATACCTTGCGAAAGGTAGTGTGGTGTTGGCCGAATAGCATTTGGTTTCGAAGCTAATGAACCACTGTCCAGGCCTTGGGAATGGGATATATTTAATCACCTGGCTCGAAGCATCAGGGGCAGTGGACATGACCATGCCCAGTCTTTGGCGACAAAGAATTCGTCCGTCGGCATAGAGAGGAGATTGCCCGTGGCTTAAGCATACGTTGACAATGGCGATTTGATCTACATTTTCCTGTGAAATGACAACTATGTATAAACCGTGTATTTTGAGCAACGCATTACATAGCGTGGTAAACGACAATGACGTTACCACGGGTGGTTCCACTAAATTGGAACCAATCTGGAGAGTTCCTCCAATGTCGACGAACGGTAATAATTCCATTTTTAGGATCACGGGATGATCGTCCGAAATCCCTAACAGAGACGTGTACCGATCTTTGCCCTGAAGAAGACCGGTTATAAGAACAGATAGTCCAAGAATATCAGTCAGATTTTAGGGACGTGTCCCAAATTGGAAATCAGTTTACCTGCAGTAGAAACGAGTCGGTAAAATCTTGCGCGTGTTTGATCCGTGCCATGGTGATAGTGGGTGGACACTGGTCTTGATCGCTCATTTCCCGTTCCTCCGCATAGGGCATATTGATGCTTCTGGGCACTTGCCTGCGGACACCACTATAAGATGAAACTGACGCATTGGAGTGAGGTGTGTTATTGGCCACCAGCAAGGCGTCCCGCCAATCCTGGCTCACGCTCTGGTTGCTGTGCCGGCTGGTGAGCAAGGACAGCGTGCTTGACGAGACAGTGGACACTGTTGCAGCTGGCTCGCTGGTGGACGGCGCTGCGGACGCAGTCAAGACAGAGGAAGGTTCTTGAAACGAGCCAGAATTCCACGTGTAAACACATTCTGGAATGAATTACAGTTGTTGTCAACATTGAACATTTGTACCCACTTTCGACAAAGACAATAAACAGTAACCTTTCATATTGATGGTGACCATGAATGATATTTCCGATGAGGCAGCGATGAGTAAATAGTAGTAGATTTGCGTTCTTGGCTGTGGCTGGGTGTAGCGGAACGTTGTGCCCACCGTGATGTTGACATCGGTGGGAAAGGGCAGGGAGTCTGCCTGCAGACCGAAGCCCTGAGCGCAAGAATACTCATCGCTGAGGACTTGAACCGTGCAATTGGTTACAGTTATTTCCAGAGCCCAGATGTTTTCCGGCACAAAAAATCTATTGGGAGAAAAAGGGTTTCGAATTACACGCCTGCGAGGAGAAAATTAATTAAGCAAATTCTCCTTTTTTCAGCTAATAGCAGCTAATAGGCTATGTTGCTTATCGAATTTCTCCTAACAAAAGGGCTGCTGGTTATTGACAGAAAAAATCAAGAAGGCAATGGGATACTTTTTATTAACATCCTTACTTTAGACGAAGTTTAGTTTTCAAATTTGAAAATTTGAATGCATCAATCAGGATGACTGGCCGAATCTTCAATTGCATTTCCCTGACTTTTCCAGGTTTTCCACACAGTTTTTGAAGAATTTACAGAAAATTTAAACAAACACCTTTCACGAAAGTGTTGAAAAATTACAAGAAATAATGCATTATTATTGTATAATATTCGTAAAGAGAATATTAATAACGGTACGAACACTAGGGGTTAACTTGATATCAAACACTTGATGAAAATTTGATTCATATAAAAAAATGTGATAAGTAGCCAGCTACCATATTTATCATTTACCAACGAAATAGGCACATTTTCTAATTTAAAAACTAACAGAATTTTAGGTAAATTTTAGGGGATTTTTTATAAATATTAGGAAATACGTGTATAAATGATAAGGAAAACGTCGTAGGCAACATTTTTTAGGAAAAGAGATCACAAATAGCCTTTTTAATGCATTTATGCGAAAAATACCAATCAAAATCGTTGTGCGACATTAAATTTCCAGACAATAAGTGGATTTCCCTGACTTCCAGACCAAATCAATTTCCATGACATTTATAGGTTTCAGATTATCCAGACGGCCCGTCACTCTTGATTAATTGTAACCCAGTTACCCCACATTTTCAATAACTTGGGGATTTCATACAAAATTCTAAACTGCCGGAACTGCAATACATTGACAATTCAGAAACGATGACGTCAATCGTGGAATTTAAACTCACTTAAAATATGTGTAGGGTGACGAAGATTCGACAGCGTTGGCCACATTTGGTGATAAGAGTAGCACGTCCGGATGCTGGCTCCACGATGCGATGGAGCCCAAACTGTACTGGCATTTATGACTAAGTCCCTGCAAAATCCGAACGCAAGCATTACTGCATTATCAATGGCTTAAGAAATTTGACATTCAAATTCAAATCTCACCTGCTGCCCTATCTCGTGGTCCCAGTTGGGAATGTAAGCGATGGCGAACCAACTGCCAGGCGTCGGATTGAAGGCATGGAAGACCAAGGCATCGTGCGACTGGAATCTCGTGGTGGTCTGCACCACGTAGTGCTGTTCTTCGTCCACGTAAGTGTCATCGGGAAAAGATGCATTCATGGGATTGATCACTGGATAACTGCCAGGCTGAATGTGGCTGCAACACAAGAGTCAGAAAATCAATTATCAAAGCCTCAGGAAATGGGTTGCTGGCTCAAGAATCACACAGGAAGATACTCGGTAAAGCTGCCTATCGGAATTCCTTGTGAAAATCTTGCAGTCGACTTTGACATTAAAAAACCAGGGTTCTCATAGCTTTAATAGCATAAAATCCCCTGACTTTCCCGGATTAAAAATGTTATTTTTTCCTGATTTTCACAGGGTTTCCAAGTAATTTTTTTTATTTTCCCCTGACCTTGAGCGTTTTTCCATCAACCAATACAAAGCAAAAAACATTTTACCTTTAATATAATTAATGTTTTTAAACAAAATGGCCATTGATTATTATGATGATTATTGAATTTGAATAATAAAGGAATTCTCATAACCTCAAAGTATTGTATTAATGCACTTTTAAATTTGGATTTTTAATTGGGAGTACTCATATGCTCGGAATTTATTTTAATTTGGCAAATTTCTATATCATTATAAAGCCAAATAGAAGGAACCAATCTGCCATTTGGGGTTTTCTTTCATTATGCAAAGGGCAACTTCATCGAAAAACATTGGTACATCACACGCCATAATTAATATATGAAATAGATTTCTGGATTAAAATTATAATCTAATCCCCTACAAGTCATTTTTAAACACTTTTTTGAACAAATTTCAAAAATTCCCCAGTTTTCCAGGTTTCCCAACATTCCCAGGTTCTGCGGGAACCCTGAAAACCCCACATCTCTTTACCCTCACTTTACCTTTTATTTCTCGAAAATACGCAATCATTATAAAGAAAAGGGTTTTTAGCTGTACTTTAGCAAGATCCCTGCTGCAAACGTACACATACAGTGTTATATGTAATGTATATTTATGAACTTTACTCGTCAAGTAGAGTTGAATGACAGCTTTGAAAGCTGTCGGAATTTATCCGATTATTTTTTTTTTCTACATTGCAAAATATACGCTTCGCCTAACGGCTTTCAGGCTTGCAGTGATTGCCTGGCGATTAGGGGCAGCTAAAGTAGACATTACAATGTTAAGTTAGATTAGATTGTGTTGGGTGAGAATAAACACTATGAGAAAGTGGGCTTCTCTTAATCACTTGTAGGCTGGCAGTGATTTTTGGTTATTTCGACTAAATCGAAAATGACATTTTTGGGTTAGTTTAGGTTAGATAAATCACTCATAAAGTGGAGTTGAAATATGAATATTGTGTGAAAATATAGAGAATTAATCACAGTGAAGTACTTGTACATATATCCGGTTGTTTTTCTTAAAATCCAGTTCATTTCGTGCAAACTGGGTGGAAATTATATTTTTATATAGCATATCTAGTTTTAAAATGCAAGGGAAATGACAGTTGACTTCCCACCATTCGCTCCAAATCTTGTTTAGCTGAATGCATGTATACATGTACCAGTAGCCAGAAAGGGCATAATAAAACGTATTATGTGGTCCTCAGCTACACTGTATCCACACTTAGTTAATTGGCTAAATCACCTTTTTGTACGATTACCATAACATTATACGACGCAAAAATAAACGCCTGTCGTAAACCGGCCACATATATTCGAGCATGAAAAATGGAGGCTTTGAAGTGCCGCCAAAGCGCCTCTAAGCACCTTAATTAATGCTTCTAAATTAATCACGCATTAACTCCATTCTGTAGATGAAAACCCCGCATTTTTTGGCGTATTAAATTTGTTTGCTTTCCTTTTTAACAGCCCTAGCTTGGAAATCGCATGCAGGAACGCCTATTTTAATTTCCTGCAAACTTTTAATTACTTATTTTACAATTAACGGGCTTGTTCTCACTAGCGAAAATTAATGAAAACGAAAATCATGGCAAATTGCATCGTGAGAGTTACTAGCTTTAAAAAGTCAAGCCTTGTAGTTAAGCTACGTGTACACTGTATGTAAAATAGTTAATTCAACTTTTATGTATCCAGGATACATTTTTCCCTCCACAATTATAATTACTGTGAATTCATTGGGGAGGAAATGGAGATGCATTGGAAGATGATCGAACATGGATTTCCGAAATCATGCACCAAGAAATAATGCGTGACAATTCTGGCAAACATGAAAAAAGACAGAGAATATACAGTTTACGTGTGAAAGTGGGCAAACATTTGGGATATTTTGGAGAGAAAAAAATTGGGTGATTTCTTGGAAACTTACATATTTCTACACACAAAGATTAAGCTTGAGGATGCCCTGGATATACATGTATGTGGTTGTGATGATCAGTGTTTGGGTTTCTGATAAACTTTGATTAAAGAATACTTTATAAGTGGGATTCAGGAAACTATCACTAAACCTATGCTAATTGTCATTCCAACGTTTACTGAGAAACGAACGCATTGTAAAGGCACCTGACAAATATCTATATAGAGCAAAATTCCAAGTTGAGCAACCAGAGGGTCAAGTTTGTTGACCACATACTGTACAATGTATATCAAATTTGAAAATGTGTTTATGTTCTTAGTGCTCACTTGGAGGCGTCCTGCCAAGAAAGGAATATTTTATATACATGTATGAAATATCCCAATAAATAAGCAGGGCTGATAGTGCCACTTTATTTATGAAGTGTCAAATGCAACAGCCCTTTGTTATCCCAACAGTGACGCTAAATAAACTGCCATTTCTCATCGCAGTTGAGTGATTTACGAATGCCATCGTCTTTTGAAAAAAAATTATGGAATTCATTCGCATAATATGTAATGTTCAGAGAGAATATACCATTTGAAAGTGCACGTCAATGTTATCATTCCAGTAAATACATGTGCAATTCATGAATCCAAGCCTATATGTCAGTTATACATTAACACTCTCACAATAAGCATCATTATCAGCAAGAGGGCACCAAGTATGGATGGGTTGCACGTTAAACATCATTAAAAAATGAATTATTTACGAAGAGTTTGTGAAGTTTGTGTCGATCAATGAGTCGAAATGAAAAAGGGCTTTAAAGCAAGTAATACGAACGGCAGAACCAATATTTTTGGAAAATAGCATAACGTGGACATTTCTGAATTCGTTTTTCATCGAAAGAAACGACTCGTTCCATAGCAAGAGTACATGTATCTTCCCCATAACATTAAGGATCCTTTCACATCAAATCAAGGTACATACATGTCAAAAATGCTGACTCGAAGGCATTAACAATGACAGGCCAGACTACAGAAGGATTGTCATCCCTCAGGAAAACAAAACAAAAACGTTGTAAGACAGGTTTTTTTTGTGTGAAAAAAATGTTGTCTGAAATATTATGTTAAAAAATGGCACACCGTAGGCTAAGGAAAATTGTGCCTACTTTTGATATATACTATATGTTGTAAACAGGTGCACATGTATTTCATTGTATAAGATTCGTTCCACAAAGCTGAAATGCATGTACTGTACACTGTGCTTTAAATTAACCATAATATTTATTCATTAGTGACAGGAAAATAGCTTGAGAGGGCACTTTGTTTGATGTTAAGGGTGAAAGTAAGCATAAACAAATATTTTATCTAAAATATAGTTTTGCCATGTACAGAATGAAAACAATCAAAGGGGGGAAACAAGTAATATACTGTACAAATATTGATCGAATGCATTATTTTGTATTTAGGGATTTTTAGGATAAAGGCAAGGATGCAAAAACACAGTAAAGAGGAAAAAAATTAAGATAGAAAAGACGAAACGAGGAAAGGCCAACAAAAAATGTAACAGCTACATCAGACATAATTTTTGCGAGCATTCCAGTTATAAAAACGTTGCATTTTCGGCTAGTTTTCGTCCGATTGCGTCTCATCCATGTTGATGGATTCATTCCGCTGGTTTGCCTATCCTTGTATTACTAATGTGAATACAGAAAAAACCTCGTAGCTTCAAAAATAAGTTTGTTTGTTTCTTCACGAAAGCTTAGCTTATCGGCAGGCCTTCAATTGTAGAAAAAATAACTAAGATAAATGTAGCGGAAATAACGCAAACAAAAGATAACCGACCTACTGCATGTAAAATCGCGCTAATTTCGGGAAATATCTCGAAATGCTAAACAAAAGTTAAACCATGGTGGTGGCAAACGAATTCTAAGTTTTGAAATTTGGACTTTTTAGGACTGTTTTGGAAAATAATTAAGGACTATTTTATGATTTTTCGAACAAATTTTTAGAATGCAGCATTTCAATCTTTATTCATTTTTATGTTACAAGAACAAACGTGGTGTCAAACTTCACCTGTACCACGCTAACGGCTGCCAGCATTTAACTTAGTATAGGTAGTCTGACAACACAATGAACAGGACGTTTTAGGACATTATTTTTATGTACTTTTTGCGGACATTAAGGATTTGTTTGCCACCCTTTAAACTCCTCAAAAGGCTAAAGGGATACAAAATTCTCTCTTTGTCTAGGGTTTTTTACGGGATTCTCTGACAAATGACCACCCCGATACACCCAGAGAAGTATAGTAAAAGCATTTAGAAAGCCTTTCTCAACAAGTTAGTGTTTTTTGTTAACGGGGAATTTAAAAGGAATGTACAAAATATCTATTTGTTGATTGGAGTTTACGATCAGAAATCGATTTAAAGGGCACAGAACGCAATGTAATGTCCACTACCTTGAAAGTTAACGTTCTAAATTTAGAAAACATGCATTGTATTTTCCAAAATCGATTAAATCTTGGATTTTTCCATAGAACACAATACTTTTAGAAAAAAAACCATTTCATATGTATAATTTTAATCACTGAATAATTATGTTATACATCAAGTCTGTTAATACCTCGTTTTATTTGTTGAAAGTGCTCACTTTCAGGTAAATTGGTTCAATCAACTTGCCAATACGTTTGCGAAAAAACAAGATTATACAATATTTGTCTGGTGTTTTTGTGCTGGAAGATACTGCATTCGATAGAAAAAGCCTCGAAAGTCATAAACTCGGTAGCTGGCAGACTCGTTGTTAACGAAGACTGCATCGATTTGTTTTCCTGAGCGAAATGTTACGGGGCCGATTGAGAAAGTAAAATGCGTAGACGGGAATTGATTTATTTTGTATATAAATAAGACGAAAAACCTTCATGTAAAACATTCTTATTATACTGCAGCGTGGCGTCCACTTTAAAGCTCCTTGAAAATTTAATGAAAACTTGGACAACTGGCCAATGCAACGAAGTATCAACCCCACTAAGAAAAAAAGGTTTTCTGTGGATCGATTTGTCAAATAACACAAAATTTCAATTTAAAATGAGCAAAATTGAGCGAAATGCATGAAATGTCAGTTGTCGCCTTCAAATATATATTGAGCTGCATAGATGGCAATTCTGGTACGAACTATTGCCCTGTAATTTAAAAGCCCAACACAGTTAATCAGTATAGTAAAAGCATTTAAGCTTTGAAAGCCTTTCTCAGCAAGTCAGTTTTTTGTTAAAGGAGGGGGGATTTAAAGGAATGTACAAAATATCTATTTGTTGATTGGTGTTTACGATCAGAACTCGATTTAAAGGGAACACAACGCAATGTACCGTCCAGATATTTAGAAAATATCGCTTTGTGTTTTCAAAAATCGATTGAATTTTGAATTTTCCATAATATAATACTTTTAAGACCATGCAGGCACAGCTTTTGCAACATAAAATCTCTTGACTTTACCAGGTTTTCCAAGTTACAAACTTTATTTTCCCATGACCTTTAATTTACCCATCGACCAGTATAAAGTAAAAAGAACCTGCCTTTAACTAGTACGATAATTATTGAATTTGTGTAATAAAGGGATTCGCACAACATAAAAATATTAATGCATATACTCGGACCTTATTTTAATTTGGGAAATTTCGACACTGTCACAACGAAGTCAAACAGAAGGAACCAATCTGCCATATTGGGGTTTTCTTTCAACGTAGAAAAGAATGCAACTTAAACTAAAAACCATCCACGATATACATGTAATCGATATACGAAATAAATGAAATTATAAATAAAAGTGAAGAAATCCCCTCTTTTTGATTTTTTTTAAAAATTCCCTAACTTTCCCAGGTTTCCCAATCAGTTACAAATCCCTGGCCTTTCCCAGGTTTTCCAGGATTCAAAGGATTTGCGGGAACCCTGGTTAATAGGGCTATTCAAAGTTAAGATGGCCCATATCTGGTAAGCGATAAAAATCATTCATTTCTTAGAAACTCATACGACGAGACAAAACAGAGCAATTATGGCAATTCCCATATATTAAAAACGGAGCAAAACCGTTGTTAACAATGTGTTTGTCTCAGTTTAGTGAACCTACGTAGTAATACAGTTTCCCTCATCTCAAAACCTGCCCATATCTCAAAAGTTTCTAAACACTAATGTACTGTGTTGCCTCAATGTTTATCAGAATCAGCAAAACCTCACCGCTAAACACCATACTTTAGCAAACAAATTACCAAAGTAACCAGAGATCAGGAAATGCTTCTTCGGCCTGAGGACATACAGTAACTTAAAAAGGAAAAAAACTCGACAGAATCCACTCGCAAACTCGATACACCAAAGCCTCGAAGGTTGATTTATCCAGAAACAAAATGGCTTTAGCTTGTTCTCGTGAAATTGAAGAGAGCAAAACGAGCCAAAGTCTGTTGTGGGAGAAAGCCCTGCCCAAGAATATCCTTAAATATAACAAGATTTCATAAATCGTTTACTTCGACGATAACAAACACACTCGGGGAATGTTTATAGAGAGCAGCACCTAAGCCAAACCATTAAAAAAATAGGAAGGCGCTTAGAATAGGAAGTACATGTACGTTTTGAATTTAGAATATGAGATAAAGCGTATGGTATTGCCAAACGCACGTACGTTTCGAATCTTTTTCTGGGTGCTTTTGAATGATTTTTTGCCAGACGCACGTATGTATCGAAATCAGGGCAGGTCGCAGTACCTAACACATTTTTTCTAGTTTTAGGGTTGCCGATAAACACGTGAAGGGGACTCAATAAGTCATAAAATTAACTAGAATAAAATATTCCACGAATTCAAGCTGGGTGCTAAATTTCAACACTCTAAAGCCTAGCGAAGTCGGTTAAAAATAAGTTGGACATGGTCGAAACGGAAAGACGTCAAACCAGTATTTAAAAGGTTTTAATATGGCGTCCCAAATAACTACATTTTTTCAAGTACAACCTTTCATAATGTGTTCCACGAAATTGAGATGTGAACTAAGAGGTCCGTTACAGACAGAGATGAAACACATCAAATTAACAGAAAGATTGTGAACACGAGTTTAAATTACATGTTCAAAAAAATCTGAATTTTTGTCGTTTTGCAAATAAACCTTAGCGATGCCCAGCTAGATGGTTCCTTAAGGTGTTCCTTAAGATTTCTCCGTTTCTCAGCACCAAACTTGCATGTTATCTTACTCATTTTGCAAGATGGTTTGCTCGAGCCAATTGAGCAGACAATTTGGAGCCATGCAGACAGCACTCATTCCGCCTGAATCTAATGTCCTTTTAGTGCACGTTTCTTAGTCATCAATTAACCCCGTGCAACCAGCGCCGAATTTGCCTTTGGAAATTCAATTAGTGAGCAATCTTAATGCGCCCTTTTCCGAGCGACTAAATTAATTATAGGAAGTAATAACGATTAATTTTTCGTGTTGACTCCTATTAAATGGCTGCGTGCAATCTCGTTAAACGCTAAAATATGGCTTGTTTGTGTCGGCTCAATGGCAAATCTAAATTTACGAATGAGAGAGTCGACCAATTTCACCAGCTCGACTATGGGATTCAACACAACGTTTTTTTCCCCATTCGGGTCCCTGCGTTTTTCGCTTCAATTTATGCGCCGTTAATTAGCTGCACGCTGGTACTTAATTATTCGTGACATAAACTGTATTGTTTTGGTTGAAAATTTGATAGGAAGAAAAGGCGTGACTCATTAACTTGCAGTTGCCTTCAGCAAATTGCTGTTAAGGAGGCCAGTGTTAAAGACGCTTGCCTTCCTCGAAATACGAGACAAATTATTTATTATTTTAAGGCTAAATAGCGGTTGAAATTTCGGCGAACTTATAGGACATAAATTAGGATTAGAGGAGGTCAAAGCGTGGTGGCTTTTCAACATCTTAGCCCTGAGAAATAAGAGGCTGCTTGGCATAAAACCTTCGAGAAGAATGATTTTTTAGTTACCAGGGTGGCAAACAAATTCCAAGTTTTGAAATTTAGGATTTTTGGAGAGAAATTAAGGAAAGGATTATTTTTGGATTTTTTCACACAAGTTCAAACAAATTTTTAGAATGCAAAATTTCAATCTTTAATCATATTTGTGCTACAAAACAATATCAAAAAAGTTGTGTCAAACAGCACCTGTACCAAGCTACAGGTTGTCAGCGTTTTGTACAGGTAGTCTAAAATCACACTGTTCAGATTGTTGTAGAACTTTTTTTTTAATATTTAGGACTTAAGAACATTTGGGACTTTACCTTACTTGTTTATGACCCTGGTTATAAATAACGTATATTACATCGATGTTTAATGGTTTTTCATTTGAACATAATATATCGCCCAGAATTCCTTTTGGGGTTCAAGCACAAAGCGAGAGCTTGTTATCTTTCACAATCCAGAATATACGCTGAATGTTTTATTAATATTAAAAATATATGAACTGTTTTGTTCATGCACGAGCCCTTACTGGTAAATTGAAAGTTTTTAAGTGCCCCTTAATGTCGAATGAAATCGCGATGCTCATCAGTAATTAATGACAAACAACGAGGTAAGTGATGTTTGAAGCGAAGTGCGAGTGAAACAGACAATTTAATAGCCTGGAAGGCATATTTCAATAGCATTTTTACGTCATGCTTTCTTTTTAATAAAAAAAATTCATCAATGCCTAGAAACAATAATTTTTACAATTTTGCCAAAATATTTCAGAGCTATTTGCCAGAAATTATTACAAAAAATGATGGCCCCTAATGTTATAAAAAACAAGAGATGCTTTGAGGTAATCAGGGTTCCCCCAGAGATGAATTCAACAAATCCGTGGTACATATTAAATAGCTAGTTAGTGGTTAACAAAAACTCAAGAGATGACGAGAAATTCTGTGGAAGAAATTAATAATTAAATTGTCAGTTAAAAAAAACTTCCTAGATTACCATGACGTTTACAGGTTTTAAAATAAATTTTCCTGATCGCCCTGAACGCTGAAAAACGCCAAACTATGTCAGATGCCTATGTCAGAATGCCTATATTAATTGCTTTTACATAAAACAGGAGAAAGAACACAAATTTTCGTCAGGAAGCAACCAATAACTAGCGCAAATGTATCACGGATCTGTTGAATTTCCCTGACTTTTTCAAAATAAGACCATATTTCCTGACTTGTCATTGACATTTCCAGACTTTTCCAATTGCCCTGACATTCCCAGGGTTGCCAGGTCTTGGAGAACCCTCTTAAGTCGCTAAAGCAAGAATATTTCAATATTGAAATAGAAGTGGATTTTGTTTTAAATAAAACTGATTTGTGAAATCAGAGAACGTCAACCATTTGGGGTATCTGTGGAACTTCGAAATTTGAAATAAGAAATTCACGAAATAAGAGCCGATAAGGCAATGTTTCAAAAACAAGAGCGATAGCACTAAGATTACTAGCGCTGCCTTGGGCTTAAACACTGTATAGAAAATCCATTATTTGCGAAAGTTGATGTAGAAGGAAACGTAATGAAAATATTAACACATTCATACAGCAGATCTCAAGAATCTACAGCTCTTCAGTTTGCAAAAATATAGTCAGAAAAAATTAGCGGACGACCACGATGAACCTCTCGTGTCGTACTGTTTTCCACCTTTTAAAGTCTATTGTACTTTCGTTTATCTCCTCTTTTATTCCTTGGCTTTTACCGCTGCTTAAACCCACCGAAACATGAATTATTCATGCACTTTTTCATTCTTTCACAAAACCACAAGACGCCACCCCCTCGCCCCATCAATTCCCCCTCTCTTCAATCCTCTCACAAATCGTTCTTGGCACTTCTATCTATTATATTAGCTAGAGTTTCAGTCCCTTCATTCAATTTACTAGCACAGCATCTCCGCATCAATGTCTGCTCTGGAAACAATTCGGGTGTTGCGAGACAACAAGCCAAAATTCGTCTTCAACTGAGCAAGAATTTCGTACGAGGCGTCCAAAAATTAGCGTTTAATCATCGAGTTTAACTCCAGATTTTGATGATTTTTCGATTATCATGATCGACTTTAAACTGGCTTAAGAATTCAATTTATTCTAACGTCAAAAAATATGCAACGCTGCCCGTTGAAGGGCGGCAAACAATGCAATCACCAAAGCAGTTGTGGATGATTGCTTTAAGGAGCAGCGAGGCTACATGTATTTCCAACCGCTTTATCTTTTAAAAAGGCTTATTTAGAGTTTTTCCAGAAAAAAAGGTAAAACGTATTTATGGTCGATGGCAAATCCTCGAGAAGAGTCGAGAAGAGGAGAAAAAAATCCCAAGAAGGCGCAAGAAAACGAAGGAAAATTGAATTGTCCATTGGGGTGATACACAAACGGCCATCCGAGTTAACGGGCGATCGTTATGGTCAGTTAACATGGCTGACTGACCAACTGGAACAACTTGATGGCAAAAGAACTGCCACGGCATTCATGGCTCAATTTCCTTGACATGCTTATTCAACATGTGGCGCACAAAAAGGGAAAAAAACAATCTCGCTGGCTTTTAAGATGATTTCGAGTTTAATAACGTACACAAGTAGATCCATGAGAACTACGAGTCTTACAATCGCATATGACAGGGACTTACTGAAGAATATAAGAAAACATAATGAGAGTTAAGGAAACCTTTCGAATATATACATACTTTGGGGGTTAATCGCAGACGAAGCTCAAAACGGCAAGTTTCTTCGAGATAATTATTTCGTTTAAGAATAAAACCCATTGCATATTTCGAGGAAGAATTTCCTGTTCCACTTTTCTTACAGTATTTTTGCGCATTTTTGTTATTGTTTAGTTCGTAGCTCTCAGAGTAATTTGCCGTTTTTACGCTGTAACTATCAAATCAGGTCACAGGAAATCAATAAGATTTTTTTCCTTTCACCGATTTATGTATAGATAGTTTGTTTGGCCACTAACGGCCAAACAGTCAGATATACATTTAAGTCAGATCAATTAAAATATTTATGCAACTTAGAAACATTATTTGTTTTAAAAATATCTACACTTGTTCCATTTCCATGTATAGTGGGCTGACTGAGATATGCAAAGATAAGTTTGTTTGATATCATACACTACGATAAACTGGCCACAATAAAGATACTATAGAGCAACGTGATATCGACTTACTATTAAGTGAAAGCTGATACTGGAGTCATAATGAGTCGAAGACAGATTGTGTACGTTACCAATCAGGAGTTTGAATGAAGATCATAATAGTGTAAAATGATAGCATAAGTGCGCAGGCAAAGCAAAGGATAAATGCACTATAATTTTATCAGAAACAAGGATTAACTGCTTAAAGGTCAACCGTTAGCTTGCTGTTTTTCTGGAAAGGAGCTTGTTATGCTCTCCATTTTTGGAGCAAAAGTGGCTAATAAATCAATTTTCTTTTAATGAACAGCTCTTAACGGAGTAAGTCTTAACTATCAAGAGTTGTATATCAACTACTGAAGTAATAAACGATTAGAGAAGCAAAAGATTGCTTTAAGGGGGCAGCGAGGCTATTCGAGCGAAATTAAATTATTTTTCATCTACTGATTGAACATCTTAAGAGTGTTTATTACAAAGGCACTCGTTTGGGCGCAGGCTTTTACTTTATAAACAAACTCATCATCAAAGCTACACAGAGTAAGTTGTGTAAAATTGCAATAACATATTGCTAATATCGGAAACAGAAAAATGTTAAAATTGTTTAAAACTCATATCTGATTACTGGATAGATTTGGAGTGTGCTCCAAGTCTGCACCAAAGTCGTACAATAAATTAGAAAAAAAGCGATAGCAAAATTCAGTTTTCAGAAAAGCACCTCAATTGCCTTCTAAGAAATTATACGCTTTTTAGCTTGGGCTAACTATTGCAGGGTTCCACTAGAAATGAAATTGTCAACTTCCCTGACTTTTTCAAGTTTTAAAACAAATTTCCCTTACCACTATAACTGCTGAAAAGTCAAAAATACGACAGCTGTATTTACTGCTTATTTTATATTAACAGGAGGTGGAACAAAAAATTTCATAAAGATACATGTAGTCCTACAACAAGTTTACATTTGTGTTTTAAATGATAACTTCCTCATGAATTTCTTCTGAATTTTTGCTTTCTGTGTCAACCAAATAGAAATTGCATTATTGACTTCTTGAATTTTCCTGACTTTTTCAAAATAAATCATTTTCCCTGACTTTTCCAGGCATTTTCATTTACCCTGACTTTTCCAGGCCTTTTCAACTTCCCTGGCTTTTCCAGGTTTTTCAGGTCTGGGGGAACCCTGTATTGTACATGTTCAGTGGCGGCCAAATGCTTAGGTCCAAAATAGTATTGTGATCCAATAGCAATGTGGTCCTAAACATTTGACAGCCACTGTATACAAAAGTTAACATGCAAATGACATAAAAAGCCATAGCCTGGAGCAGAATCCTCCAGAAAGTTGATTATAGAAGGTGCACAAACTGCATATTCCAAAGCCAAAGTAATTAAAGTTGAATTGTGTCACGTTACAGGATCCGGTATTTGGTGCAAAGAGGTTAAAACGCATTCTCAGCCACCCAGTTTTATTGTCAGTAGAAATTTTGCTTCCAAAATCAAGCCACGATTCATTTTAGCTGACACTTGCAGACAGAGCAAACAGCTCGCTTATTACGCCTCCCGATCAGAGAAATGTCAGCATCATTCGCAGAGCGGAAAGAATTATTGCAGTGAATAACTAACTTATAGAATTGCTTCTAGAGAACCTGTCAAGAGTACTTTGCCAGGCACCGCCTTCAAAAAATTAATATCGTGTGAACAGCGAGTGGAAATGTGACGTCGAACGAGCACCCAGGACCATTTGTCAAAAAAATGGGAGAAAAGAGTAAAAAGGCACTAGAAAATTTTGCCATGCTACTAGAGACAACTCCTCTCTATGGTTTTTTTCCTCAATTGGCTTCAAACCATAGTATGCTTTATGACGGATTTTTCGAGTCATTTAACTTCGCCGAATTTTTCTCTCACCTACCCGCATATATTAAAGTGACTGCACAGGTCTAGACAGACGTTTGTCAAAAGCTGAAATGGCGCAAAAGCAAGAAAAATGGCACGACTAGAGATGGTGCATTTTGAAGTGCTTTACAAAATTTCAGTATTTAGGCAGGAGAGTTTACAGATATTAACAGATACAAGCTTAACGATTCCTGTCTAAATGACATTATGAAATGTCTGAGGATCGAAACTTGATGTCATCATTGTCATCCAAGAATTCTGAAGAATCCTGAAATTATTTTCAAGTTTGCTAACACAGTTTGTAATATGCTCATTTTATGGGAAAACTCGAGAATTCATGTGAGAATTCTTGAAAATTCTTAGAGCGCTTATTTAAGCGCTATTCAAATTTCTGATAACTATCCACAATTAAAATAGTTGTTCATCAGCATATAAAAAACTTTATAAGAAAACTTGAGGATTGATGTGAGAATTCTTGGAGCGCTTATCTTAACAACGCTATCCAAATTTGTGATAACTATCAACAATTCAAATAATTGTTCATCAGCATATTACACAATTTTAAAAGTAAAACTTGAATTTAGCAGAGAATTATTGAGAATTCTTGGATGACAATTATGACATCAACAACATCAAATTTAGATTCCATGACCTTGACTTTCATAATACTTAGGAAATTATAACAACACGGGATAATTTTGAGATCAATTTGATCAATTTGAGATTAATTTGGTATTTCTTTGGTTAATGTTAGAGCTGATAAGCCGACGTAGCTGGGTTTAAAAATAGTAGAGAACACCGCATGACGGCAGGCCATGTTTTGCCTCCCATTAGCAAAATGCGAAAACAACGGATATTGACGATATGCAAATTAGCCTGGCATCAGCCATGACGTCAGTCTATTAATTTGCAGACACCACCATCCTGAAAATCAATGAAAATGGCGACATTGTCTCCTGGTCAGGAGACGAATCGATGCGTGTCGTTTCAGAAAAATATCAAAAATGTAAAAACGAATAAAAAAGAAAAAAGGATAACATTATTCACTTACATGAACACCTCTCTTTGAGTGCAGCCTGGCTCATCCATAAACGCCGCGAATTCCCAAGTGGCTCTGGTCACCTGCGATGGAACATAATAGTGGAAGATGGAGACGTCACTGTATGACCGGAAGCGGCGAAGGATGCTTTCTTGGTAGACGTCTGGAACGTTGATAGCATAACCTTGAAACAAAAAGAAACGTTTGTCAAAATACAGTAAACAACGAACATATTGACTGGAGATTTTGTTTTTTGGCTTTGATGCTAACGTGTATATACCGGTCGTGTACTTCGGATTACTTTCTGCTCCAAATATGCACAAACTAGTTATACATGTATTCCAACCCTGCTTCACTAGTACATGTATACAATTGTACAAGAATGGCACCTCTTTCTAGCTGTCGCAATTTATCCGTTATTTGTTTGATTTTGAGATTTTTTTGCCTAACCGCCAGGCAATCACTGCCAGCTTAAGAGCCATTAGGAGAAGCCCTCTTTATCATAGTGTGTATGCTGCAGGGCATGTTTCAAAGTACAGCCAATGATACCTCTTCCCTTAGCGCCATAAGCATTTACACAGCAAGGAAATTTAGCGTATAAGGCTACATACGCTCGTATATGTACATGTATGGACACAATGGACCCCCCTCAGAAAGATAAAAATTTCAACTTCCAAGACATTTCCAATTTTTAAACAAATTTTCCTGGCCACCCTGACCACTGAAAATGCAAAAATATATTTATATTGCTTATATTTATGTTGCTTATATATATCGTCATGAGAGAGAATACAAACAGTCATAAGAAAGCAGCAAATTTTGTTGTTTTTTAAATTGACAATTTCATTATTAACTTCTTCCACAGAATTAATTGTCACCACTTTATCTTTGTGTTAATGCTAGCTATGTAACTAGCTATGTAAACGGTATTATTGACGTGTTGAGTTTCCCTGGCATTTTCGAAGTAAATCTGTTAACGTCAGTTAATGACAGATGCACACCTGCCAGCTTTTATGCTACGGTAATTCTATTTGAGAAATCAAATAATGGTTTTATTGTTTGTTCGGGGTGAATTCGGGCACCGGAATTTATAAAGAGGAAATCTAATTCAAACATTCTGAACTAAGCTTATTAAATACAACTGTGAATTGACAACTCGAAAAACAGCTCTGTGCACTAAACGCAATATCAATAATGTGACACGCGATTAAAAATCCCTTGAGCAAAGCTATGAAAATTGACTCTTGTCATCTTATTATTAATGTAGTTGTAATCTGCGATCGTACATTTGGAGGGATTGCAACCCATGACGACATAAAAGATCATCCCGTTGCTGCTGACAGCCTTAATTACTTCGTATCATCGACGTTTTTCTATGTGAATGTGATTTATACATCGTACTTCAGCAGATGAGTCAATGGATTATACAGGGTGTTTCAGAAGTCATAGACACAAATAAAATAGTTGGTAGTACACACGAAAACGAACAAATATCCCTAATAGCCTACGTCTGAAAATTGCTCGTTTACGAGGTACAGGGGTCCTTTCCCCTAAATCACACATGTATTTAGCTTATGCATGCATTGGCTAACGGCCAATGGTTAGTCCAAATGAAACCGGTGATAGCATACATGTCCAGAAAGGTTCCGAGAAACAGGGTTTGGTTGCTCATGTATGCGTGTTCCTGGGTGACAAATTATATCGTACCTGTATCTCGGAAACAGGCTGTTTTCAGACATAGGTTATTAGGGACATTTGTTTGTGTTCACGAGTGCTACCGCCTTTTCATTTGGATGAAAGCCTAACCGTTTTAAGGCATGTGTTAATGTGTTAATGTGTTAATACAATGTGTTTATGCATGTGTGATTTAGAAGAAAGGCCCCCTGTATCTCGGGAACGGGCACTTTCAGAACTAGGATATTAGAAACATTTGTGTTTGTTTTCATGAGTTCTATCACTCATTTCATTTGTAAAACATGTCTTCTGAAACACCCTGTATAACAATTGCTAAGGCGGTGTTAATGCATGTGCGGTTTAGAAGAAAAGTCCCCTGTATCTCAGAAACGGGCTACTTTCAGAACTAGGATATTAGGGACATTTGTGTTTGTTTCATGAGTACTATCACTAATTTCATTTGTAACTATGCCTTCTAAAACATCCTGTATAACAATTGCTGAGGTGGGTTTCATTTTCATTTTCACGTAGGGTCAGCCAGAACCAACAACATCTGAAGGCATTGCATTTTCCAGCAGCCATTTTTCGCTTATTCGACTCCAAAGTCCCAACTTTTCGAAATGGGCAACCAGCGGGAGTGGGGTTGGGCAAAAACACTAGATTTGCATTTGATGAGTCCATTTACCATTTTGCGAGAGAAGAATCTCGAAACCAATGTCCAATTTCTTGTATGCTGTGCTCATTCTGGCATGCCATAAATTTTCGGAGAGAGATACTTTGGGAAAATATATATACAAGAGCATTACGTTAGAAAGCCGCGTTTTAGTTGAATTTGCTGAGGTCACAAAGGATGCACTTGGTTACATCCGTGGCCAGGAAAATTGCATTCTACGGTGCAATATCATGGAATCCATTTTGATATTGTGGAGTTTGGAAGTTAGGCCCGTGGAGGGTTGTCAGAGACAACTTACAGCCGCCTGTCAATATGTATGACGCTCTTTAGGATATATGATTTCAAAAAGCGTTTTCCTCTCCAAAAGAGAACTTAATGGCTGCAAAACGGTTGGGATTCGTATCGAAATTTGATAAAGCAAAAGGAAAATCGTGCTCCATGATCCACCTAGGACGCATTTTCTATGCGCCATTTGGTGGGTAAACAACGCTTTGGTCGCCTGGTATGGTCCTTATGTCACGAAAAATCTATGGCTATGCTGTTAAGAAGGCGTCATCAGTCATTTCGACTCCTTGGTTATTTCTCAATGTTCTTATGGCACACCCTAATTTTTGAGGGCGACCACAGACCCGGCTTTATAATTATTTCACAAAAAAATTAATGCTTTCATTGAATTGCTACACTAATTTTCATTAAATCATCTAATAGCTAACAGTGCCTTGCGTAATTTAAATAAAAATTAAAGCAGCAAATATAAATCTGGCTTAAACTATATGACAAAACATTGTAATATACCAAATCAGTTACAACGTATTATTAGATGGGATTACTTTGTAATAGAACGATATAAGAAAGATAAACAAATTGTCTCAAAATGAGTCATATAACATGTTTCTTGTGATATACATGTGCCAGGTTATATGCTATCCATTTTGGGTTGTTAAAGACCAAAGGACTTTGTAAAATATTTGTTGTATAACTTGTTTTAGTGCGTCTGCACATGTAAACTTGTCATAAAACGTCCACATGATTACATTTGTCATCAATACACTTGTTCTTCTCATTTTCAAACAAGCAGTATAATTTTGTTACATAACTTTGCAATATAACACGTTTTGTTATACAGTAGAGCGTAAACCCAGCTTAAGGCAGCTTTCAAGTCACGAGGCAATTAATCAGTTTTATAACATTTAAAAAATAAAAGTAAGTTTCATGCCTCAGGTTAATTAGTCACAACTAAGAAGGTGTGATCGAATTCCTCAATGAGATGATCGTAAAGTTTCAACTGAGCCTAAGTTGCAATTTGCACTCGACATATTGAGGCAAAGTTCGAATTTCATGTATACGTGCATATGAATACAAATGATGCAAATCATGCATTTCTTGTAATTCTGAACGAAAGGCATGCAGACTCTCCTATCAAAAAATCAAATGGGAACTAATTTAATGAAATAGCGTCTTATTTTAAAGCTGAAGAAAAGACACTTCATAGTTTTTCGTAATTCGTCGCTGAAGAAAAAACTCACACGACTTGCCAATTGTGAATTCAATCAATTTGAATCTGAATGGTGATGATATATATGCAAAACGAAAGTGAGATACGTGGCATTTAGTGAAAACGTCATTACGTGAATTGAAACTTTTTCATCTGAATACTTTCATGAATTCGCTGCATTGTTCGCCAAAATGCTTTCTGATCAATTGTGAAGCTTTTCGCTTTAGTGCGTGATAAATCATTGCTAATATCGTTAAAATACAATGGATCTTACGAAAGAAAACGCAGATGCATGTCTAAGACTGACGCACCGCACGCCCACGAACAATTTCATTCTGCTTCTATCGAAGATACTGATTATGAAGAAACGAACAACAGACAAAAATTATTTCATAAATTAGGCTACTAATACAAATTCTACATAACTGACAAATTCACATAAAGCCTTCAAATACCTTTTTATATATTTTTGTTGTTGTTGTTTCTCTTTTGTTATTCTTTTGTGTACTAGAACATAACATAATTTAAATTAACCTAAAACGTAATTGGTATTAGCAGCCCCTAACCGTTAGGCAATCACTGCCAGCCTATGAGCTGCTAGGAGAAGCCCACTTTTTCATAGTTGCTACAGTATACCGGTATTAACTTGTGCAGTATATTGAAAAAAATGTATACGTGTACGATATTTCTTATGCAGACAATTTATTGGAAATAATTAAATTGAAATTTTGAGTGCAATATCGTATGCTAGGGTGAAATTGAAAACGTCTTGCCTTATTTCCAACCAACTTCAAATAACTGTGGCGTACTTTTGCACTATTTTAATAATACACCAAAGCTCTTTGCTGCCTCTTTCATTTCCCCCTTTTTATTTATCCTCAAATATTTGGCACGCATTTCTTATAATGGAAGTCAAAAACATTATATTCGAGAAAATGGTTCCCGGTGGGATAAGATTTAGAAAAGCTGAAACCAAATAAGAAAATAGTCACACGTCAGTAGCTCCGCTAAGCACTGAGCAGAGCACAGACCGATGGCGTTGGAATTAAGCCATCTAGAAACGGCATTTATGATTTCGCATAAACTTAAAGGGGAGGAAGAGATGGCCTCCGTGAATTCTTTGCACATTCTTTTCAACCTTTATAACAATGAAGATCCCTATCGTAAGAATGAGCGAAGCCCTAGCTCTTACTTGTTAGAGACATGGTTATTGGAATGGAATTTGCGACGACATAACTGATTATATCGACATTTAAGTCGTGGATGAAGACTTGTGCCAGAATGGAAACATAACAGTTTATAGCTAATGAACTGGCAGCTGATATACCATACCATCTCGTTTCAATAGTTATTTCCGAAACACCGATATCACAGGAAATCGGATCAAAAAACTACGTTTTTCGACAATCGACAAGTTGTTAAAATTAATTGTATGAATAAGTAGTATACGGTAAGCCCTCAAAAACTAAAAAATCGTTATTCCCACCCAAAAGGTTATAATTCGATGAATTTCAGTTACGTTGATATACGTTGTAATACTGCAAATTTCCATAACGAACAATACATTTGTTTTCGTTTAATAAATTTCCAGTAAGTTTTCTTGACTTGTTAAGTTTCTTTAACGTCCTATCAGATTGTTCTTTGCAAATGTTCAACACACATGGGATAATCATTATGCTGACCCTGCACGGGGAGTATTACTGTCAGTTTCAACAAATACAGATATTAATACTGATCATGTAATGTGCTAAGTAATGATGGATTGATGCTCTGTTCCTATTACCGACGATTATCCGAATTCTTTGATAACTTACGAACAGTATCGGAATAATAACTGTAGCACTGATCGTGTTGGGTGAGCAGGTAATAAAAAGTCATTTTAAACATTTAGAAGTGGGGTGGGAAGGACGTTTCTTTGGGTTGGTGAGGGCTTTTTCTACCGGTATATTACTTGAATAGCTGCATGCACGTTTTATTTTTTAAATTAATTTAGTGCTTAACATTGCACACTAGATATTTACTTCAGGGACCTCTTCCATAAACATGAAACAAAGACGTCACAAGAAGACAAACGATGGAAGCTGGGCACTGAAGAGGAGAGGAAAATGATCGAATTATTGCATATATCTCGCCGAAATTGAACTCCGTTCAATACGAGTTTAGGGTCACCGGCCCTGGAGTTCAAGATTGATCTCAGTTTCCCCACTTCTCCCTTAAGGTGAACCTCAACATAAATCGATTTTGCGTGTGGATTGAGAGGAAACGACAGACACACACAATTATTAAAAGACAAGTCTCGTCATATAACTCAATTATAAATGCATTCTATCAACTCGCGTCTAATTCTTCCTCGCCAACAATTTCAATTGTAAATTTCATTTAAATTTCGTCTCAGCCGAGTGCCATGAAAATCCCAATTGAATTGTTGCCGTCAGCAATTTCCAGACTGGCATCGATGGAGTAGAGAGCGAGCAAGAAAACACAAAAGAATTCACACTCTTCCCTGCGAGATAAGAAATTACGAACACTGCCAAGAATGGTTTTCCTTTAACTTAATGGAATAACAATCCAATATGCAAATGTCTCCCTCATCTATAATAATCATATTTTCGAGCAAAAAGCAATCATAACAACAAGTTAGCGCCAGGGAAGCATACCTCAAAACGCCAGCGGCAGAAGTGAACCAAAAACACCAGGCACGTTGTATTCAAACGAAATTTGCTCAAACTTTCTTGTTGCATCGAACAGATGGATAGTAATGGAATATCATTTTTCCCCCACGAATAACAAAGATGGCAAAGAAACTATGCGAAATTGGAGCTTAAAACAGATGCCCAAAAGCCTCGAGCATTTTCCTATATTATGAGTAGTCTTGTAGCGTAGTTTTTTAGGATTCGAAAATAGAGTAATAACTAATGCATCAGTTTGGGAGCTTTAAAATGAAAGTTCGTAGCCGCGATTATTGCATTGAGAACATATAGAAAATATGAGTTAATGGCTTGGCATTCATTTTACCTCGCCAAATTACCCTTATATTTTTTGGACAGAAATGCAGAAATGTGAGCCCATGAAGTAAATGGATAACATGGATCATTATTTATAAGTTTTCGTTTAATAAGGAATGTGCGTGCATGCATTAAACAAGGACATGCATTAAACAAGGAACATATTCGGAACGATAAAAGCTCCATGCAGTATTGCCATGTAAATTGGATGTAGTCTGGAAAAAATAAACCTAATTATTTTTCCAACCTAATGACAGTGGGTTGAAAATGGAAAAGTCTAAGACGAAACGCTCATTTCAAAAACTAGAATATAAAAAATGATAAAAGATTGCTTCTATTTCCACATTAAGTTGTTATTGAAATGAAGGCCTTCATATAAAGCTACATTCAATGGACATTTTAGAAATCTCTAGGGTGAAGGGCTGCTCAGCCTGATCTCCGTTAATTTTAAATGTCATTTCTTACAAACAAATAAGGCCAACAAAACAGTCTCGAAGGTTCGTAAAATCATCCTCAATTCAATCATCGTAAAATGTCATTGGCAACAGAAGGTAAGAGGGCAACATGTCCAAAAATTTGCTACCAGCAATGAGCACGCCTATCTCCATTACAGTTCTATTCTTTTGCTTGACCCCCCAAGAGATGTCAGGAGCTATTAGGCGATGACAATTCCCTACGAAACGTGATACATGTACATCAGCTTCCACCCACTAGTATTGCTTTGATCTACTTGGTTCGCTAGGGTCAAAGGAATCCCCTGAAGCGTCTATCTAAATAACAATCAACAAATTGTCATTGCAGAAGCTTGCCCAACGTTAATTAGGCATTCATTCTTCCACTAATGATCGGCCATTCTTGCTGGCATATACATCTTAAATCACATAAATTCCCACTTGAGTCTAAGTAGTCTAACTGAAGTCCATGAAATCGTTGAAGTCACAAATTAGGCATTAAATTCTATGAAGTCTGGTTGAAGTCCGCATTATGTAAACGAGGCTGAGCGCGCTCATTACAAACTTTATCCCAGACTTCAGGGACTTCAATTAATTCTGTTGGAGTTCAATCAATTTTGTTGGACTTTAATGAATTCTATGGGAGTTCAATAACTTCAGCGGGACTTAATGACTTAATGGGACTTCAATAACTTCAGTGATACTTCAATGACTTCTGTTGGACTTAAATGAATTATGTGGGAGTTCAATAACTTCAACCAACGAGTACTCCTAACTTCACGAGTTGCCAGTCCCGCGACCATGACGTCCTTTATGAATTACCCCTTTGACCATCCCATATTCAAACAATTTTTGAAATGAATTACAGATATACACATGCACATTACATGGTGAAATTAAATCTTCAACTATAATGAATATATCAAATATAAACTGTATTACGCAAATATATACAGTAGTTGATGCTGTATTTGGATATAGTTAAAAGTGATATATTTTTAACTGCATACGAATATTTTAAATGAAATATAATCTCTGTAGTCTATTTCTACTATCTAGAAACATATACCTCGAAATATATTTTTATGACAAACTATTTTCAGTTATATTTTGAAATACATCCCAACATCATGTGGGTTACTAACCAGTTTAGGAAGTTGCTAAATGGATATTATGTAGGTTGGAATCAGTACATGGTAAGTTTGCATGAAATTCCAGTCCCTGGCATTTTGCAGTTTGGATTAAAGGGGAGCTGGCCCATTTATCGAGGGAATTCAGGGGCATTCATGGGAAAAAACTTGGGAGGTGAGAAATCCACACTCGGCTAAACTGGTGGCCACTGCAAAACTCGGGCTTTTTCGTTAATGCAGCTCACTGCTAAAAACAAACCGGACCAAATGCCGAGTAAATATCCTAACTCAATTGAACGAATTTGATCAGGCAGCAGCCGAGAAAAATTCAATTTCAATTCAGACGAAGCGAAAAAAAATATACAGCTGCGCAAAATGAGCCTCGCAACGATCATTTCAACTTAGGAGAATTGAAACGGAACCGGAATTCAGTTAGACGCAATACAATTCGATTAAATGGAATAAGGTCTTTTATTAACCCCCACAGACGGCTCAATACCAAGATGGCGATTGCACGCTTATTTGCATGGGCTTCGCAGGAGATGAACAAAGTCTCAGAACTTAGAAATATTATTGAAACCCTTTGAAAATTAAGTCCCAGAACTTTTGTCCATGTGTACGCGTAAGGCCCGGTTGCACCATTGTAGGTTAAATGAAAGGTTAGATAAACTTATGTTTCCTATAACCACAGCTTAGCTTGAGGGAAAGTAGGTTTATGTTGCGCCATTTTAAGATAGGGATTTTTCACACAAGTTTAGTAAACATGCAAATAACCTGAGAATTCTGCAAATTTTCCATCGAAACGAAAATGGCTGCCTCCACTGACTCATCCTCTACTTTTGTTACAAACATTAAGGTGTGTTTACACTACATTACAAAACAATGTGTCACCAATACTGTACTACAAGATGTTAAATAAAAAATTTTCTTCTCATTTTAAAACCAGTTGTATAACTTTGCTCTCTACCACGTTTTTCCCATTGTTTTTTCCCTTGGGTTTTGCTTAACGTCTGTTGGTGCAACAGGGCCTAAGGCATGCTTTTACAACATTTGGAATTATATCTTTTCAATGCCACACAAAAGTGATTTAAAAAACATGCACCATCCTATTATAACTTGCTCAACTGCACAATCAGTTTTCTGAGACCGTAAAGGCTATGATAATGTGGGCTGAGGTTACCATCAACCGACCCTTGGGCTTTCAACATAATTTCCTAAACAATTCCTGGAATGATTGATCAAAGACTCCAACGTCAATTAAACTGCGCAGCAACTTGTAATCTCAGTGCTTTATATTCGTCTACTGACACTTTTCAGAAGATTACGCCTACGCAACGAAGAAATCGAAAAGCTGTTTTTCTCTGCTTCCAGTGAAAACCAATTAGGCCATTGGTGGCTTTCAGCTCAGTGATCAGTTCCAGCAACTGGTCAATTTCAGGGAGTGATCTGCGCCAGAAACGCTAATTGTTCTTTACCAAGAAGTGCAGAAAAAATGTTAACCTCATGCCTTACGATTGTTATTTTAAACGTTAACTTCAAAGCCTAAGATGCCAGGATGACCAAACACTATGTATTTCAATGAAGCTGCAAATAACAGATACGCCAAATGCAAATACGCCCACATAACGTCATTACATGTACTCGTGTCTTGCTCCATCTTTCTGAAGAAGATAAACATGTTCCACAAAAGTAATGCAGTAAAGTTTCGTGCATCGATCAGTGGGTGAAAGGGCGTCCCATTGAATAAGCCCAAAAGTCAGCGAGTCCACGGAAACGTTGCAGATTCATTCGAGTAGGAAGAAGTGAAATTGGTGAGGTCGGATTTGAAAGGAATTGCTGAAGACCATTGCAAGTTTCCTGTTTCTGTTATACTCATGCTCACGCTCGAATATTGATTGAATGTATAGAATTGAATCGATTTCCAACACCCACTAGCCTCTTGCATGTTCCAGAACGAATATCCAGAGTTGGAGCACAACCTTAAGCCTACTTATGCCGAGCCAAGAGTAAATGAAGGGTTTATTAAAGAGGATTCTTAAAATAAGCAGGGCTTAAGAGCGCGTCCAAGGAGGAATTCACAAAGAAAACCATACCATCTCGGGAGTAAAAAGCAGGAAAAGGACTGAAGTCAACTCACGTCAACGAAAACCTTATATTTCAATACGGTTCAGAAAAGGTCGTTTCTCCTTTGGAAGAAGAAAGTGGGGGTTCCATTGTCACCGAAAATTGAATGGGTGGCGTAATTGGTACTAGCAAAAAGGCTTACATGACAATGTAATCCCGTAATTACTCCAGGCCCATATATTTGGAGCATTTTTTGCGTTTAAGGTTTTTCCATCAAACTTATGCAAGCAGCACAGCGATCATAAAGATGGAAGCAAGCGGCGCCACCTGTGGAATATTGGTGAACAAATCACCGCATTGCTGTTTGAAATCCCATGTGGGTTCAATTAAGGAGAGAGAGACCTTAACAACCGCAATGCCAGAGATTGAAGCAATTTAAGTACCCAGTCCGAAAAGTTCTGAAAATTTTCACACGCGAAACTGGCATACTGTAAGTTAGCTACAATGTACATGTACGTTCGCAAAGTACCACTGTCGTCGCATAAGTGCTATGTCGCAAGTTTGTGACATCCATATACCCAATCTATCAGGCGGTTATTCCCTTGTTCCGCTGGACACCAACATCGTCGTTAAATTGAATTTCCTGCAGCTTATGGCCATGCCTCTAAACGTAATCTTGTTTTATATTGGAATGCCTTCTCCCCCGTTTAGCATCCATCAATTGGTTTAAATTCAACTTCTGTCCCAAGCGTTGTGTCCTATCCCGTGCGCATGACCATCTGCATTTCGATGTGAATTATTCATCCCTACAATAACGGAAAGAGCCTTAATCTTCGTCAGTATTTCCAGACAAATATCAAATGTTTAAAGTACGCTGCATTGTTTTGCAACGAAGTGAGCCAAATTTGTTAAACACTATTCACTAAACAACACCAAATACTAGAACACCATTCCTGGTTCGTTTTACTAGTATCAGGATAGGGCAATTTTGTGGTAGATCTGTCCGTCAAAGAATTTGTTTCTTTTCTCGTGTTTTGTTCTTTTGTAAGCTATAACCTAACTTAACCTAAAAATGCATTTCATTATTTAGCAGCCCCTAACCGCCAGGCAATTATTACCCAACCTTTGAGCCGTTAGGATTGCCCACTTTTTCAGTGTCTACTGTATGGCGGAGCAGGAACCATTCTGTAGTGCCATTTTACCTGTACATTCGTTCTATTGACTATCCCACACAGATGTAAATGACATGTTTGACATCAACAAGATTGACATATTTGACATCAACAAGATTGACATATTTGACAACAACATAGTCCATGTTAGTTGCTAATGCAAACAGGGCCAGAAAGGTCAAATACCTTTGGGATGACCACAAAATTGTGTGGCATTTTACAAGTTGTACATGTATCTTGTTTCTAATGACTACTACATACATGTACATTTAAAGCCATGCTTGATAACAACAATAATGCAGTTATAGGAGTTATCTCTGTTAGTTGCTAATGCAAAGAGGATCAAAAGGACTGTCAAATATTTTGGGATGAAGTCAAATTTTTCTGCCAAATTTACATGTAGGCTACGTCTTTCATAGTAACTACACATACACGTAAACGACATGTTTGTCAACAACAAGAATTACATATTTGTCAACAAAAAATGCCATGTTTGACAACAACAAAAATTAAGTTATAGGATATCCTTGTCAGTTGCTAATGCGAAAGGGTAAAAAGTCAAATACCTTTGGGATGACGGAAAATACATGTACTTGTGCCATTTTACATGTACATTCTTTCTAGTGACTACTACATATAGGTAAAGCCATGTTTGACAATAATAAAAATCAAATTATACGAGTATCAGGATGAAGTCAAATTTTTGTGCCATTTTACATGTACATGCTTTACAGTGACTACACATGACATGGTTACCAACAACAAGAATGGCATATTTGCCAACAAAAAATGACATGTTTGACAACAACAAAAATTAAGTTAAAGGACGTATCCTCGTCAGTCGCAAATGCAAACAGGGTCCTTAAAGTTTGGCACAGGCACGAAACACGTGACAACTGACAAAAGAGCCTCGAAATGAGTTGAGAGCGTTACAAAGGCTTGTTTATCCACACGCATGACTTAATAGGCTGTTATCGTGCTAATAGTCCATTGCTGCCATATTTATAGCCTGATGTTTCGTCACGTGCCCTCCCCTGCTATCGGGCTAAGCCTCGTTTGAAAATTAATCTGTCAAAGAGAGGTAGGGGGGCTGCTATTTTGTTAACAACTTAGCAGCTGAATTCCGCTCTTGTTTTACAGGCGATTTTATTGTTTTGCCAATGTTGTTGGAGCTATTAACAATTCCGCGGGGACTCGCACAAATTCATAATTAATGAGATGATACGCAACCAAAAACGCACAGACGCGCACCAGGACCCAGACTCCGCCATCAATTATTTTAGGCCTTGCGTGGCAGAGATAAACCCTGCCAAATAAGCATCCTCAAAGTATTAATAATTATTCGCATACTTGTACATGTATTGGCCCGGGTTATGCACAATCCACGAGTATAAATCTCTTCGCAAAAGAAAGGATTCCGTTATCTGCAACGCAGCAGATCCCCGCACTTTACACCCGTGTTAATTAGATGGGGCAAAACCCTGACATTAAAAGTGACCAAAAGCTGGCCACATATTTCAAACATTCTCTGAACCTTTCACAACGAATGCAAATGCAAGAGAAGCATGAAGCCCATACGAAGCAAAACTTAGCTTCGAACAAATTTACATACATACAACTTTACATGCAGTTTGGTCTAAGCAACTTCATCGGAATCTGTTTGGACCATTCAGTTTCCGCTAGTTTGACCATACATTTTTCCAAGTACTGCACTGCATAAAGAAACACTGCCAAAGTTCCATATGTCACAACCGCATATATAGGTGGAAAATGTACCAGCATCTGGCACCGCAAAAAGCACAAATGCGTTATGTTGAGTTTCCAAAAGCTTCCAAAATTCGAGAGTCCCTGGCGGCATGCTGATTGTTGGTGAGATTGTTCAGAAATTAAAACTTTATGCAAATGTTATGCGTTTTTAATTCAAACCGCAGTGACACTAACGTAGAAAGGGTAACACTGTGTGCACAATGTTGGGAATGAAATTGTCCGTGTAGAATTTTAAAGCACGAAATATATTCGACAAAGTCAAAAACTGCCCTCATTCGTTAACTTCATGCAAATGCATTTTATACCTACATGTCGCATATTCTGGGCAAAATGAGTTGCTATGCATGATTAGATTTTTCAGCAATAAAGGATTTTTACCAATAAATTAAATGTGTTCAAAAATGAGGCCGTATTAACTAAATTTCAGTCATATTAACTAAAATGTTCTTTAGAAGGGTTCCAGGAATGAAATTTTCAACTTCCCCATTGAAACCGCAAATTGAAACTGCAAATTTAGATCAGTTTTTAAATTGGCCATTTCTTGATTTCTTCACTAAATGAGTACATACAAGTAGATACATGGTTGATTGATCGTGACATCTTAACTTTTCTGTTCACGAATGTCTAGCTACAATCACTACCAAATCACATTTCCCTGACTATTCCAAACCTTAAAAATTTCCTGCCAATTCCAGGTTTTCCCAATTCTGGTATTGGCAGGGAAATTGGAAAGTCCTGGAATAGTCAGGGAAAAGTTATTTATTAGTGATTGTGTGACTCCTATGATTATAAAACCACTAACAAATCCCTTTTTCCTGATAAATTCCATACCATTAGAGTTAGAGATTGTTAGCTAGTCATTAGTTAACAGAAAAGTTAAAAGATGGCACACTCAGTCAGCCATGTACATGTATCTATAGAAATTGATATTTAACTCACTTATTAAAGAAATCAGTAATGAAACTACTTAAACATCCCTTTAGATGGACACACATGCTGTATGACGTCACATGTGCGACATGCCCTTTGGAACTTTTGTAAAGTTCCGTACATCAAGACTGTCGAAAGGACGATGACCATGCCAGTATAACCCATGCATAGATTTTTATTCATAATTGATTTTTACTACGAAACTTTGGGTTATTGCAGCATTATCACGCATACAGTATATATGTATGGATGTCAATGGCAGCTACGTTTTTAAATCCACGATTAACCTTTGACCCTCAAGTCAATACCCCGCATACTATAGAATTTACTCATTTTGGAGAGTATTTACCATTTCTGCAGAACAGCGATCTGACACAAGTCAGGGTGGACAAGGCAAGGATGAAAGCCAGGGGAAGAAAACACCTGACGAAATTCGTTGTCATGGCGACTAGCACTGACCACTGCAGGGTTGTCCAGGAGCTGCGGCCACCAGCAACATTGATATCCTCGCAACGATTTATGGCCGAGGTTGACTTGAAATCGGGGAAAAGTCCACCGTTGACGTTCCAGAAAACAAACGTCAGAAATCCGAATAACGATTTATGGCAACTATACTTCGATAAATCACCCCTTGCACGTCGAGACTGGGAAGCTGGCCAAATCTGACCGCTCTGACGTCACCGTATCAGCGAAATCCCCTATGACGTTTCATCTCGAAGCACGTGTTTCCGTCGAAATTAGGATACTCTTTAGAGGCTCCAAAAGCTCGACCTAGACTAAGAGCAGCCAAGTTCATGAATGGCAAGATGCAGCGAAATCATTTTTGAAAAATAAGCCCAAGAAGCAGCATCGCGCTCCCATTGGCCTCCCGCCTCTGTGTTTGCTCTCCCGCAGCCAATCAGGATGCTCGAGTCTGATTTTCAATGATGTCGAATTTAATATCCAGCCTTTAAATATCCCCATCGATTTTTTTTCCGCTGCTGCATGCGCAGGCCTGGTGGGGACGCAGAGAGGTATAATCACGAATGAAACTGATTTCGTTATAATTGAGTAATAAACATGCAACGTTTCGTGATTAATGTTAATGAAAAAATGTGTTCGCCATACGCGAGGCGAACCCGCACCAACACGATCGTCGCACCTTGTTTTTTATGCAAAACTCGGCGTAAACAGGTAATGGAAGTGAAATTCTGCAAGATTCAATCAGTGTTCAACCCATTTTCAGACTCCAGATATAAGGGCCTTATTGGATTAGCTAGACCAATCTTAGGTTGGATTTGACGAATTAATTCTTGCTCAATCTTTGTACAGGGTTCCCCCAGAGAAGAAGTGTTCAACTTTCCTGACTTTTCCAGGCTTTAAAACAAATTTCCCTGAGCACCTAACTACTGAAAATGCTAAAATATGATCAATGTTATACATGTATTTATAATATTGCTTATTATAAATAAATACGAGATCAAACACAAATTTCCATAAGTAAACAAATTTCATTAATTTTGTATAACTATCTATGCAAAATCTGTTACTGATTAGCAAAATTTCGCTAACATTTTCAAAGTAAATCAATCTTCGTTTACCTTTCCAGGTTTTAAAATACACGTAAATTCCCTTAACCATCTAGTCGCTGAAAATGCCAAAATATGACATGCCAATAAATTCCTTATTGTAAATAAATAGGAGATCGGGCACACTTAGATTAGCTTATATTAATTTCTTTCACGGAATTGTAAGTCATCTCTTGATTTTTCAGTTAGCTCTGACAAATCTCTTATGATTTGCTGAATTTGCCTGACTTTTTCAAAGTAAATTAATTTTCCCTGATTAATTTTCCAGGCCATTTCAAAATCCCTGACGTTTCCAGGTTTCCATGACGTTTTCCCATCTGCCGATACGAAAATTCATCCAATTTTCCGATGCAAAAGCTTGTAAAAAGCTGCGTGACGCGTGCCAACAAAATCAAAAAGTGCGCAAGCATTCTCGCCATGTCCGAGCTATTAATTTTAATGATACCGAGGTATTGGATTGACCTGAAAACGAAGGTGGCAAAATCAGAAGTGGCAAACGCAACTTCAGGAATAATTTGCTTCGTTTATGGAGCCTGTATGATTTTTCCTGCCAACGTTCCAAACGTGCTCATCCCATAGTTCTCAAAAATAATTGGTTGGGCAAGCATTATTTGACAGTTGAGATCTAGCGAGACTGCCGTTATTTTAGGAACGAATTTTCGTAGTAGAAAAATGGTGAAAAAAATATATGTCGTGAATAAATTAATAATTTAGAACAGGATCTTTCGAACGTCAAACTGGATATTTATCTTCATCTTAACTATTTTGGGAACACTATAGTCTACACTGTATAGTCTAGGGGATTTATCACATGCTTGTTCCAGCCCACACATACGCAGGCAATCACTGCTGACATTCGAGCATTACGGGATTGCCTAACTGTCATATTTTCAGGGGCAGCATTGAAATTGCTGCATAGCTGAATTGGCATACCTGGTCATACCATGATGCTGTTTATGACTTCTGCGTCATATTCTATTACTAATTATCGTTAATGCAATTTGTGCGGATGGGGACAAGTGAGGGCGCATGAGATTACTGAAGATATCATAAATAACGATCACATCCACAGCAGTCATTTACCATGTAAACGTCATTAAATGACGTCAGTGATGTTTTTGTAGTGTAATTACAGTATGTGTTGACATAAGGACTAATGGGACATTCCATCGCTATAAAACACATTACACAATTGGCTGTGAAGTTCAGAAAAAATATATATAATAACAAACAAAATCAATTATGGCTGCTACAGAAGACAATGATTGATGTAGAAATACGCGTGAAGCAATCACATTTTCAGCCACCATATAAACACGATAATTAATGCGAAAGTAGATATTCAAGTCCCTATCGCGACAAACTTGGACTCAGCTTAATGCCATTAGCTACAGAGAGCACCGCCATTTTCATTTCGCTCTCGGTCCTCAAATCTGATTAGTCGAGAACATGCATGCTAAATTTTAAATGTCAATTAGCTAACAGCCTCGGAATACTTAGTAGAGCAGAGACCACCCTAATCTGACGCATATTTTCTACACTGTTTACAGCAGAGTGACTGGTCGAATCTTCAATTAAATTTCCTTAACATTTCCAGATTTTCCAGACACTTTTTAGAAAAACTTTCGGTTAGCTCAGATTTCTAGTGAGCTTATTATCATATTTGCCATGTATACAGTAATGTTAGTGAAAATGAAAACGCCGATCACACACAGTATTGAAGATCACAAATGCAGCTTTTCTAATGCCTTTAAGAGATAATCATACCACTCAATATCGTTGTACGACAACAAATTTACAGACATATGAATTTCCTTGGCTTTTCCAGATTGAAAAAAATTCCCCTGATGTTTCCAGACTAAACCAATTTCCTGACCTTTCCAGGTTTTTCTGGAGGCCAGTCACCCTGTTAGCTTTTCACGTTTTATAAGATTACACAAGAAGCACATCAACGAATAGGGACTAATTTCACGTCAGCACGGTAGTTGTGTAAAGCATGTACTAATGCATTTGTACGTTTATTTAAATCTCCACAGAGGCGCAAGAGCTCTATGTTGGAGGACAAAGGAAAAGCTATTTTAGAATGTAACTGGCCGATTTTCATCATCTGGAAAAGGTAATCCATTTGACGCCGCACAATGTACCTTTGTGGGTTACCAAACGAGTTTAATGCAACGACATTAAACGCGAAGCATCTGATTACAAAGGATATCGAAAAGGAAGCCATTCCCAGAGGATGACACGCATGTCTGTTACACACATCCCATCCCAGACCCTTCTTGGTTACTTAGTCCGTTCAAATGCATTCACGTCCTATCAGATTTCAAAACACGATTTCCATGCATGACTTACAATTCCAGAGCGTATTTTTCCCTCTGATTGTAATTGATTCCGCTTATGTCGCTCCAAATTGCTGATAAGACCCTTCTTTTGCCCAACGCGCATCTTCGTCCCCCCATTTTGATTACGTTTTCAATCATTTCGTTCGATATATACAATACTTAATCTGATTTTTCGTGAAATGAATTCAATATGGATTCGTGATGCACAGCCAAAGCTTAACAGACAATTTTATTTCCTGCTTTGGCAAGAAATAAATATGAATAAATTCAAACTTTCTTGCCTTCGATCAAGGGAACTACAGTACATCTGTATCATCAGGGTGCCTGGCTGAATCAATTCAATTCAACTCAGTAGCCCATACACCATGTGGTAGTGGGTTCAGTAATCCATCAACTCAATGCAATCGGCAATTACCTCCGCATTAGGATGGGCACCATCATCATTGTAAAATTGAATGTCTTAAAGCTGTCCTAGAAGCAAGTTTCCTTGACTTTTCCAGGTATTCCAGACAACTTAAAACCAACTTTTTATGAATCTAACTCATCTTCACATCAGAAAGGTCGAAGTTGTGTATTTACATGTTCTGTACCTACAGCTTTTCAAATCCATCAACATATTTTCATGTTGTATTTATATGTCCTTTTTCAAAAGTTCACAAGCCAGATGTTTGCAAGCTTTAATTTTCAAGTGACATTTATAGGTTTCCGACGGCAGGACACCCTGTATCACGTCACATCTAGAAAGGATGTCCTACAAAGTATTCGGAAAACAAAACTGTATTGGGCTATCAGTTATTGCATTCGATTCTAATCAAAACATGGCATCGATTGTATCAAAACTAATCCAAAATTATCAAGTTTCAAAGTGACTATAGTCACCTGAATACAAGTCAAAATTATTTTTGACACAAAAATGTCCAGCCTTTATACGAATTTCCCTGACTTCTCCAGATCATACCATTTCCCTGACATTTCAGGTTTTCAGACGACCAGCGACACTGTACCACTTCAAATATTTAGTAAAGATGTTCTACAATTCTAATTAAAAATGGTACATGTATCATTGTTGCAAAACTGTTTCAAAATCGTCAAATTTCAAGATTTAAGTTTGCCAGCTTGAACCAATATGGTGTCTGTGGTCATACAATACAGTGTATAATGAATCGTTAATCCAGTTTCTTTTCTTAACACACGAACTTATCGCTTGAAAACAAAAGTTTGCAGTGGAGCATCCTTCGTCAAATTTAAGACTACGTTCAATTATGCAAAATGGGCAACAACATCCTTTGGCTAAGTCGTGTAGGCATAAGCACTCGAAATAAAGTGGGACTAATGGTCTAGTTTGGTTAACATCATTAGCTTCATCTCGTGGTGCAGTCGTTAGTCCAGGAGATAACTATAAATATGGAAATTTTTAACAGTTGCCTGAAAACGCAATGTTTTGGTATGTTACTCCCCCGATAAGCCTACTCGTTTATTTGCTTAGCATCAATTAAAAATCCAAATGTAGCGTGAAATGTGGCTGTACATTTGTAGGGATTTTCGCGTATGCCATTTAAAATACTTTGAATAAAATCCTCTCATATAGCGCATACTTGATACAGAAACGTTGCTTAATCTAAATACCTGCATGGCTTCTAATCTAAATAGGCCGCTAATTTCATATGCACCATATGAAGCACCACTGTGTGCATAAATGGTACTGACAACGAATTGTCAAACTAATTTCAATGCTTGTTAAACAGTAAACATGAGTATATCGGATATCTCTAGTGCTGTTCTCATGATCAATATGAAGCAAACGTTGGCACATGGGGCCGAAATGGCCGAAAATACACATTGGGGAATATTTGTCAACGTAATTTTGATTCTGAGTCAACGATGACGTGTAGTTAGCATAGTCGAAAAGACAGCCAGCATTAATTTTAACGAGTGAGATGAGCTAAAGCGCTGATTATTAATTCTGCCCCCACGTCATCCACGTTTTTAAATTACACTCTAATTAGACCAAACATCGCAATTAAACATGATTATAAGTATGGATTAGTTATTTTGATGTCATAGCTGATCACTCTTCATCTGGTCGTTAATTATTAAGTTGATAAGCACGAACTCGTAAAGGATAATTTTGATATTAAAATCAAATTAAGTCTTCAAAGGCTCCGTTCAATGACCAGCTACAGGGTGACAACAGTTTTTAAAAAAAAAAAATATTTCCCTTATTTCCAAGCCTTGTTACCTTAAATTTCCCTGAACTAGTTTACCGATGGACACTTCTGTTATGGAAGCAACACTACATGTGCAGCTTTAACAAGTTTATTATTAACTAAACATCCAATTGCGTTATATCAACATCAATTCAATCCAGACATTTTTTTGAAACAAAAACATATTTTGAAGTCTCTACCACTTGGAATGAAAAGCGGAGCTAACCCATTTAAAAATCCCTTATTTTCCTGAAAACTGTCTTTTTGTTTCAAAATCCCTGATGTTAATTCCCTGGCATTTCTGTTTCCAGGTAATGTTTTATTGATGCACGCTTTTGCTATGGAAACAAAGATTATGGTTGGGGTGGTTTAAGGGCGCAATGTCAACAAGAAACAAAGATTATACATGATCAACAATTTTATAAATAACTAAACATCCAATTGACTTGAATTTTCATTAAATCAAAGCAAACATTTTTCTAAGGCAAAAACTTTTGTAGTCTTTTCCATCTAGAAGGACACGTCCATCCATCCATATAAAATCCCCATATTTCCCTGAAAACTGCTATTTTTTGTGTGTAAAATTCCCTGACAATTCCCTATTTTCCAGTTAGTGTGGTCACCCTGAGCTGATTGTACTTTAGGTTCATGAGCATGCAATCCAAAAGCTTTCAGAATTCACTCTCTCGTGACAGAATTACTGAAGATGGTCACGCCAAGATTCCCACTCAAATTCTCAAGTCCATTTCCCTGGTATTCCCTAAGAACGTTTTAGTAATTTCCCTGACATCTTACAAATGTTTTAAACAAGAAAAATGATGTATTTCATCCCATATTTTAATAAAACATGATGACTAATCATTGGCAGATGCAAAATATCTCAATTTTCCCTGACATTTCCACGAATACCCTGACATTCCATTACGTTTTCACCGAATTCCCTGACATTTCCTGGCAGGCTGACACTTTCTTATTTCCCTGAAATTCACTAATTTTCCTTGACTTTCCAGAATGTGGGAACCCAAGAAGAAAAATGCAGACTTCAGTTTGAGAAATCCTAACTTCTGTTCCATGCTAACAGAGCTTCAAATGACCGACTTGAATCCTTTATGCAAAACCGAGTCCTGTAGAAATGCAAAGTACTGAGACAGTATACTTCATTCATGTCCCGAGGCAAATCCGACTCTTATTCGCAATTTCAGTTCATTCTTTTCTCTTCTGCAAAGGCTCTTTTTAGTGGCAGCATAAAACGGGTCATAGATGGCGCTAATATTTCGAGCAATATGCCGTCCATGAACTCATTCTCACGCATTTAGATCGTTGTCGTGGGTTTTATAGGGGGCCTATGGAGCCTAAAAATAAGTCCTGCCCAGAAAGGCACATTAAGTGGCGAACCCGCCTAGGAACATGCACGGGGCGATAATTCCTGCAAAACGGCCCCAGAATTTAAATTCCAGTCATACGCCATTGACGCCAAGCCTCACCTTTGGCTATTCAAGGAAGCCATCGACAAAACGACTTCATATTCTAATGGGCCATCAAATTCAAGTATAGATTTTAGGGAGGCTGTGCACGAGGATGGGGAGATGGAACATCTTCCTAACTACACGACCATACGGGGCCCAATGCGGAGGATGGAAAAAAAAGAAGAAAAAACCACGTATAAAATTTGGCGATATAAAAAATCCGCTTATCTGCTATGCAGCCAACACTCGTCCTCTGCAGGTCATGATCAGAATCTCGAAAAAGGCTAAAATTTCCCATTGTTCTTATTTATACACATGCACGTCGTGCCAGCGCGTGTTATAAAAGTGCCCTAAAGAGGCTAAAGTGGCCATTTGTAGGGTATTGGAAAGATAAATGGCAGACGGGAGGGAAATTTGGAGTCGTGGGGGAATCCGGGGTTCCAAGAATGATGGACCAGTTGAGCTAAATGGCTGCGATTGGGCAGGAATGCTAAACGGAAAAGAAGACATTTGACACTGAAAACGTGACTGCCTTAATTGGGCCCTAAGCTGCACTGGGGCCTCTCGGATTCCTCCGGTTTAAATTTCTTGTAATTAAAAAGCTAATGCTGCCTCAAACTATCGAACAAGCCCAGCCCCAAACCAGCTAGCCGTGTCTGTCCAAGAACAATAACAGTAAAAAAACAATCAATTTTTACTGCCCCGAGCCTACGTTTATTCGTCCTTTGCCATTTTGCAGAAATGCATTCTGAGGTTCCAGCATCTTCATAACAACGGCAATCCCGGGAATTCATAATCATGAAAAAATGCAACCTTAGAACAACTTTCAGGGTTCACATAACTTTAGTAACAAAATTAACTGGCTTTCACAGGCTTTATCAGGTTAAAAAATTTATTTTTTCCTCACCATTGGAGTTTTCCCATCGACCAAACAAAAGAAAAAGAACTTGCCCTTTAGTATAAGCTAAATAATGTTATTAATTAATATGGCAATTGACTGGCACGATAATTATTAAGTTTGCACAATGAATTTGCATTTCACATTATTTCAATTTGTCAAGTTTCGATATTGTCCAAATGAAGCCAAATACATGAACATGTCAAAGGAACCAGTCTGCCATATTGGGGTTATCTTTTCATTATGCAACGAGCAACTTCACCCCTGGATTGAAATTAAAATTAGTAAGGAAGTCCCCTGACGTTTTTTTTAAAAAAATTCAAAATTTCTCTGACTTTCCTAGATGTTCCAGAATTCCCAGGTTGAGGGAAAAGGCGGTCTATAAAATCCAAAACTCCCTACACTTATTTTTCTATTACTTTTCATTGTGTTTCAAAATGCACTGACAGGCATTATGACAATTTGAGCTAAAAAGCTTATTTCGTTTGAGATCTGTTTACTCAAATCGAGCGACTCAGCAATAAAGAATAGCAATATAAGCAAAAATGTCTACTCTGCCACGTGGTAAAATTGACCACAATGACAGTTTGTGTATCTAGGCAGTTCAGGGTTCCCACAGCATCAGTTAAATAAAATCCCCTGACTTTCCCTGGTTTCCCGGGATAAAACTTTTATTTTCCCCTTACCTTTACAGTTTCCCCATCGACCAATATAAAGGAAAAGTAGGTGCCTTGAATATAAGGTTTTTAATCAATATGACTGCAGTTGATTAAGATGATAATGTTTGAATTTGTGAAATAAACGAATTCACTCACCGTTATTATAAGGTATCTATGAATGCATGTACTTTTATGACTTGGATTTTTCATTAAGAGTGCTCAGAATCTCAGATGCTCAGAACTAATTTTAATTCGGCAAATTTCGACTGACAAGTTGAAAATTTTCAAAATTCCCCTGACTTTCCCAGGTTCTGTTACTTGTTGTGTACAACGCTTTGTCCTTCAAGTGCAAGAAGTAACTTTGCTTTTTATTTATTGTTGTAATTCAATATTTTACTATAAAGCATTTACGGTTGTGGGGAATGGCATACCATGAATAGTAGAACTTGCTCTTTTTAGAGTAAAAATCCTTATAAGTAAAACAGCTTACAGGTGCATGTAGCTGTAGCTTAAAAAGACAAACAAGCTATGCGAATCGGCAATAAATACTGTCAATATCCTCAGTGTAGAGTAGACAATTTCAGCCATTTTTCCTGCCTGTCTACTGCTCGTAAAGACTTAGTAAAAGACGAGGATTACAAGCTTAAGTATCGGAATATACGCAATAATAACATAAACCTATAAGAAAGAACGGACCACTACTTTTCCAGTTTTCCCATTAGCTGCAGCTGTCTCTAAAAACACTTGATGGATGATAGTTCAAAACCAAAGAATTAACTACCATCAAATGCCTCTTTCTATACACCAATTCCACATATGTAGGCGCATAAAAAATAAATACTGCGGTACTTATGGCCATGTCTTTGGCTGCGCATAAACCACTCTGGAACAGGGCTTAGAAACCTATACAAACAGAGATTCAAACTTATCAATTAAAAGCCGCTATGGAAAGAGAAGAGATGGTGGCAAATCAATCAAAATTAGATTCTTGACACCATATTCAGCTACATGGAATTATTCTTCAATCCACTGCAAGCAACTCTTAGGCATTTATGGATACAGTTTTGAGTTAGCAGCGTAAAGGACTCGACTCAGATAGTCCAAACATACAAATGATGGACGAATTTCCACAATTTTAGAAGAAACAAGAGTTTCTATAACAAATTCTAAGTGAAGCGCAATATTGATAAAAAGAAAGGTAGAGAAATGAGAACCATCTTTAGAAATAATATCTAAAAAGGATGACAAGATAGAAGGAGTTCTATACCTACTAAATATAGATAAGAAATTAATCTCGTATCTTTTGTCTGAACCCATTATGCAAGCTTATGCAGAAGAGGCTGATAATGGGGTCGCGACGAGCAAAACCATTACCCCAATTAATAATCCTTTAAGGTTTTTATATACATTTCAGTAAATAAGGATGCGGCCCATTAAAATCACAACTAAAGTACATTAGCGCATCTTTATGCTTGCATATCCAATCCCTTATAAAATAATCCCTCCCGTAAGCAGTAGAAAATCTAAATCGTGTCCTTGAAGCATCAGGAATGCTATTTGACAGCTCAGCATTCGAGTATCTGAGCGTAATTAGCGAATGAATATTTAATGAAACCTAATTGAATGAAAAAGAGATTTTTATAATAAATACCTAAAACAGTGAATAATGCAACTAGGGAGGGAAATCGATTTTGAGCCTATTCACACACTAAGTTGGTTGTCTGCTATAATCGGGGTATATACACTGTTTAAAAAAAAGAGACATCTACAGTATGGTACAGTCAGTTCCGTACCCAAGGGGGGGGGGGCTGTGGGGGCTGTAGCCCCTCCCGAAATTTTCACTTTTTGGTAGTAATTTTCTCTACACAAAAAAAATTCCGAACTTTTTTCATAGTACAGTGTAGATGTGGTTCAGCACCCCCCGAAATAAAATCCTGCGTACGGCACTGGGTACAGTACGTGTCCATGTGCATATGAATGCACACTTCACGTAAAATGTCTCGAATTTGACTAAAAGCTACATCAATAACATGCCCATACTCTTAAGGTGCGCTTACACTATACTACAAATGTACACGTTTATTGTAAAGTTATACAACTTGTTTGAAACTGAGAAGAAAAAATGCTATTTAACATCTTGTAGTCTTGATGACACACATAATCACGGACATAATCGTCGCCACCTATAACTAGTTTTACAACAGACTTAAAAACTAATTTGTATAACGCTGTTTTGTGATATATTGTAACCGCACCTTTATAATTTAATTTATCATAAAATAAGATTCGCTCTTTATTTCACGTAAAAAGAAAACCATGTTAGTTCATGTCTATATGGAACAACTTTACATTCCCTCTGTCTACGTATCCTATTAAGTACAAGTAGGTTGAGGTTCTTAACAGATTCCAACTGTTTACTCTCCACGTAATGGCCAATAACGCACCTACTTTGCTATTAACCATAATCGATTTTCCTGATTTACTTAGATTTTTCAGATTGGCAAGAAGCCTGACAGGGCAATGTTTGATGTGGGTTAATCCCTATCAAGCTGCACTTGCACTTTCCGTCCCCACCTAAAAGTTTACACTTCGTACATGTACATGTATATGCTGTAGGAATATCGATAAACAAATGAAAATATGGGAAAGAGATGGCGTGCCACTGCCCTGAGATGCTAAAAACAAATGTTACTTTCCATGATCAAACGGAGCAAGCCGCTGACATGCTAATAGGGTAACACGCAAAAGATATACCAGACGCATTGCAAGAGCAGCTAGCCAATGATTGTACCATTCACATAAATACGTTGCCCAGGGATACTACTGACAATTTGAAACCAGGCCAGCATGATTGAAATTGCATCTACATGCATCTCACTTCAGTCGTTTTGTTTCACGTTAACTCCTTGAAATAATCACGAAATTGCGAATACATAGTTCTATTTGCTATTTCGGTCCACAGACACCATCTTACATCAATTCCGGATTTGGCTATTCTATTGTCAATGGACATATACGGTAGATGTTAATAAGGGAGCACAATGAATTGCTAACCAACTAGTGGGAGAGAGGTTTGATGAATGGTGACATGCTATTACAGGAGGGGGGGGGGAGGGGGTTAGGATTTTGATTACAGTTTTCTGATAAAATTGAAAACCACATATGTATATTATGCTCATTAATTTCAAAAACCTTTAAAGAACTACTTTATTAAATCATTGTGGGTAATTCTTTATAAATCATTATTAATGCTTTGTGAATACTTTGTAATTTGTTCATATATTTTAGGAGAAATTTCAGTTAAATGCAGATAGTGGTTACGTAATTTATGTATGCTATCTAAGGCGTAAAAAAATAGACGTTTTTCGCGTAAAACCTTTCATAATGTTTATTCGCGCAGTTGTTGAAACAAAATGCATTCTGGGGCCACCACTCGGTCCGAATTACTAGACGCACGTACGTTTCGAAATTGCGGTCACGCCCGGGATAGCGCGGTATCGAACGCATTTTGTCTACTTGTAAAGTTGTTGAAAACGCGAAATGGGAGAGCCCATCCACAAACTTTCAATACCATCAAATGTACTGCGAAATTAAGCTGTGAACCAAATTTCAGCACTGTAGAACAGCTACATGTAGCAGTCAGTTCAAAATGACTTTGTAAAGGTCCGTTACAGACAGAGATGAAACACGTTAGATTTATATAAAGGTTTTAAACAGCTACACTGAGATAGCATCAACAGAGAAACCACTTGGTCACAACATGATGAATGATCGACCCACGGCCATCTTGGATTTCCCAACAGCAAAATATCTACCAGGAAATCAAGCTGGACTAACAATGAATTTTCCTGGGGCAATGCAATGTGTTCAAATTCGTTCTCAACTGAGCCGATAACTGTGTCAGAATTGCCAGCTTCTTCGGAAAAGAGTTTTTCAAAACGCTGGCAGACATCACCAGAAAATTCATCAGGCTCACCAATCCCAGGGCCGCATTTGCATACAGTGCGTCTTATTGTGATTATTCCAAGCCCCTTGTCAATCTCTCAACGTCAAATCTTTCCCTCAATAATGGAATTCTCCTCAGCATTCTGCATATTCTCGTCCCAGCCACACATTGCTGAAGAAATCCGAAACATTGTTACCATTATCGATTGATCGGGCTATTTTTATGCCAAAATCAGGCTGGGGGCCTAGGAGACATCAGGGTTTTAGTTGGTTGTTTTTTCTATAATTCGCTTATTCTCTCTATAGCTTTCTTCCAGATGCTCTATTGGCCTCGAGCCTGCTTCGACGCAATTTTGCAATTTTGCCTAATTATACTTAAGGGTTTTGCACCAAAAGGCGTGTCCTATATGGAGGGCATGATGCCAAAGCACAGGGCGTGTACTGCCAATGTTGTTGGGTTCATGGATTCGCTTTCACAACAAAGAACAATGAATCAAACGCAATTACTGGTCATTTAACCCACACTGCAATAACCAAACTATTTTGCAACGGAAAAGCGATCACTTTTTGGTCATCTAGTATAGTGTTTACGAACTCTGCACATCCCTGATTGCAATGCCCCAGGTGGTGGCAACATCGCCATCGATTTTTTTCCATACTGATAATCTCCCTAAACAAATGAAGGAGCAGAATTGGATCAAACGTCATCGCAGTTATTAAGCCTCATCACCACCAGGCTGCTTCACATCGACCAAACTACATGTACGCAATTAAACCTAACTGCCCACCCACTTGGCAGAGGGCACACCTTCCAATATCCAAATAATCACTTACACAAATTAGCCACGCCTCTGACTTTTTATAAAGAGTGCATTCACCGTCCCTTTCTCTGTTATTCCTGTCAAGGGCTTAGAAAATTTCAGCTATACTACGATATATGCCCCGTCCCCCACACTGTAGACACTACCTGAAAGTGGGCTTCTCCTAACGCTTCTTAGCTGGCAGTGTTTGCCTGGCGTAGGGGCAGCAGAGTAAATAAATTACCTTTTTGGTTAGTTTAGGTTAAGTTATTTTAGGTTACATAAAGCAAACACAAAAACGACAAATTTCGACAGCTAGGACAGATGTCATTCCTGTCAAGTACAAGTAGAAATACAAGTAGATAAGTCAAGTAAGGTTGAAATCTAAATATTATGCGCACATTTGAAATGGGCGTACCTGCTAGTTCATTCGAAATTCCACGTACAATTCGAGATAACAGGAAATCTATTCTGTTCTGCACTTACGAGTGTATACAACCGAACCTGATATTCTTGTGAAAAGTGGCAATCAGGGTTACCCCACAAATGCAATTTTCAAATTCCCCGAGTTTCCCTTGACTTTTTCAGGTTTTAAAACAAGTTTCCCTGACCACAAAAAGAGCAAAAATACGACAAGCCGATGTAAGGAATGCTTAATAAACAGGAGATGCAACAACTTTTCATATCGAAACAGTAAATTCAGATCAGTTTTATTATACATTGACAACTTCATTATTTTTTTCTCCACGGAATTTGTTGCCATGTCATCATTTTTGCGTTAACCAAGAACTAACCACGTAAATCGAGCCATGTTTTTGTTGAATTACCCTGAGTTTTTCAGGGTAAATCCATGTAGCTTCCCCTGACTTTTCGAGGTCTTTCCAGTTTCCCTGCCAATGCCAGGTTTTCCCGGTCTTTGGGAACCCTGGCAAGTTACCAAGCACTGAAGTCTAAAGTAAGCACATCCAATCCTTTCACATGGTGCAAACTGCATTTGCTCATACATGTAGTTGTACATTGTATTCGTACAATGTATGGCATACATGGGCTGAATCTAGTAAGAATTGGTGCATAATGCACCAGATTGGCACTGAAAGACTCGCAGGTGGCGTTACCAGAGCTTCGTTACACGGGCCAGGCCTTCAGGGTCTCAACAGTGTTGGGCCCGAAGGGACTTCCCTGCTCAGGTCGCTGAACAGGATTTGCCATTTGGGCTAACTGAAGGTTTCATATTTTCAACTGGATGGTTTTTTTGATTGAAAACGTCGAATTAATCGAAAACGGAACCCCAGAATTGCGAGGAAATCCTGTGTGAGAGGACCATGAGGAAGCCGTACAGGCCCCCGATGAAAATACGGAGAATAGCAATTTCCAGGAATAAACCGAAGCTAATTTATCGGTTATCGAGCAGGGAAAAATAAATCGAAATAAAAATCCAACTTACAGAAGTGCGTCCATGCGACCAAACGGAGCCACCACGCTAACATGATTCATAAGAGAAATGTGGCATGCCTGGCAGCTGAAAAAAAAAGGCAAAAACGTAAATTTGCAATACGTGGTTATTAGTTTTCTGTGAGCTGAATGCCGTCTGTAATGGCGCTTAATTACAAGTTTTGCAAAGCGTCGACGCTGCAGCTCGATTAAAATTCTGCGTACAGATTACACGTTGGAGTGAAAGAAACACACCATGGGTTTGACGAAACCTGCGCATGCAAGAAGCCATTAGAGGACCTTGCTAGATTTGCCGTTTGAAACACGAGGGCGTTCTGCGTGTTTCCCTGAAAAGCCAAGATGATTAATGGCACTGGGTGTCAGGCCATAATCTACTTCCATAAAAGTCATGTAAACAAGACCGCCTCGACAAAAACTTCGTTTGCTATATACCATTCGGAGGTGAAGGTGGCTGCTTCAGTGCTTCTGCCAGAATTTCAAACGCCATGCTCCTTTTCAGAAAATCCATGCTGCCAAAAGACCTGCCCACCATCCTGTCAATCAGCCAGTAAGGACAGTTGTGCTAGGTAACCAAATGTCGGCTTCGCACTCGGTTTAGAAATTTTCGCATAAACGTAATAAGTATGAAATTTCTCTTCCAACCAATAGCATTTTTCCTAACTATCCTCCACCTGTGAAAGTTAAGGCATGTAACGACCATCAATCTGTATATTTACAGGCATGTGGTCAGTTGGTGTGCAATTTTTCACATCCAAGAGCTTTTTCACATGTTTTCACATGCACTTGTCTCATTTTTTAAATTTTTTTACCCAATAATTTTGAAAAATAGCCATGTCAAGAGCTATTACAGTGTATCTCAAACTATAGGACGCAACCCACCTACAATATTGAGAACGCCACAGGTAATTATTTTACAAAACTAGACCACAAATAGTGGAGTTCAGCTTGCTTTTCAAAAAAATTTATGGTGTAAAATTTAATATCAATGTTTAAGAGGACGCCGTGATTTTTTTTTAATTCGGCCAAAAATGGATTTCAATTGTATTTTTATGGAACACCTTATTTAATACATAATGCATTATTTTTAAGATTCTTCAAAAGAGTGCTGCAGACAATTTGACTAAAACTGATAAAAATAATGAATTTTTATGAAATTAAACACATGAATGGTAGTGAAATTCTCAGTTTTAAGCTGGATCTTTTGTGAAATTCATTTACAATAAATTTGTTAAATAAATTGTCATTTTTAGCCAATTTTTCACACCATGCCTTTACTTATGCAGCCTAAATGAGCAATGTCTTATCAATGAATTTGCAGGGTGTCTGACCGAATCTTGAAACAAATTTTCCAGACTTATCCAGGTTTTTCAGAAATTTCCAGACAATCTAAAACAAACTGGTTTACAGATCAAACACCATGGAGTCGATTTGCATGCTGCACATGCATTCCCAAAAAAAAACACTTCTTGCCAATCTTACCATTGTAAATGTCCAGCATAAAATTCAGAACCAAATGCTTTGTCTCATGAAATTAAAGATAACACGGTGGCACAAGTATCAATATGGGGCTGGCCTCCAACCACCGTACTAAGCAAAATCAATAATTAAAGGCTGATCCTAGAATTTGAGGCACTACCAGTATGACAAATTGCCCACGTACATGAACATGGCCTCAATGTTACGTTAAAAGAATCCCAGGGCATCCCAAGTTCCTTTTAACTTTAATCTAATGGGCTTTTGTTATTCTTAAAAACTGTCGCCTGGGCGCTGTCATGGGTATTTTATGAGTTACACGACAAAGAAGCTGCCATATGGGATTGCACATAACACAGCCTAGCAGGCTCTGCATTTAATACTAGAATTTAAGAGCTTAGTTAGACACGGATTTATGAATAAATCATTATACGGCTCAAGCTGGCGGGATAAACTACGCAAGGATATAGCTCGGAGACGTGCCAGATGCACAGGCAAAATACGTTATAAGAAAATCATCGTCAGTTTTTTCGCATTGGCAAAATGTTCATGTAGAGCCTAGTGGGACGAGTCTTAAAGAGGAGTTGAGAAGCAACTTGAGCATAATGAGTACCTACCAAAACACTTGCTGAACTACATGTGGTGATGGAAGCAGATGATGAGTAAGCCGTTCGGATGGTGTGGTGGTGTTTGCTCCAGTGGACTATTCGCCCAACCGAAATCGTTGCAATATCAGTCAACGATTACAGATCCAATCAAAATTTAGCAATTTCATCCAGGCCAATTAATTGCCATTGCATGAGGTCCCCGTCAAAACTCATCCAACCATACCGGTCATGACCGCAGGATGAAATGAACGAATGAGATTCGTTACGTCACTTCCTGCAAGTTGCAGCGGATATTTTCATTTTGGCAATTAGTCTCTATAGTGATCGTTGCGAAATCATGAAATGTTTTGGCAACGTCAGAACGAAGGCAAATAAGCTGATAACAACCTCTGCTCTCTCGTCATAGTAAAGGTGAGAGGACGTTTAGGATCTAACATCTAATAATGAGATAAATCCATCAAGGAAACCTATCACCATAATGACATGAAGATTTTGCAGTTTCTAAGCAGTTATAACCACGTTGGCAAATTAATTCTAAATATGTGTAGTTTTCTCAAGTTTGCCTTTATAACCTGGTGAAATTTCACCTTTATCATCACCTTTTTCATAGCAATAAACAAACCACGTTGGCAAATGAATTACAGTATGTACCGGTACATGTATCAGGTTAAGAGTGCACTCTGCCACTAGTGGACGTTTATGAACATTATCACTTGTTTGATGTAGGAATGCATTAATACGCCTAGTTGTGCAGCTATGATAGCACGTGCTCAAATGTAAATTCTTGCAAGTGCGATTTTGAATTTTGCGCCTAAATTTGTGTATTTTATATTTACTATTACATGTATACACGTCATTATAGGTAAGTTTTTAAATAATGGTCAATTTATAACCTAAAACAGGCAATAATTACACATAATAAGACTATTTCATAATATGATGAATCCTAGCCAATTTTTAGAGCTACTATATTATTATGCTGCAGTAGATAAGAGTAATTGTCTACTTGTATATAATGCCGATAGAGGACAGAGTGAAATTGAGCACTCCTAACCTGATACATACTAATAAGCTGAGTTTTCTCACATTTGACTTCAAAACATGGTGAAATTCCACCTATATCATCTCGTTTACAGCTAAACCACGGAACCAATGAACAATCAGGGTAGTGATTAATAATAATGATCTTCACTGTACAACATTTTTACCCTGATTCTAAACCCAGTGCTCCATGACCTATGTCCTAACCTAATAGATTCTGTTTACCGATAATATTTTACTCAGTTTTATTCGCAATCAGGTATGCATGACAGCCATCTTACATGCATCTTACCTGCTCGCTATAATTGCTCGAGACCAATTTCGTAACCAGATAGCGATGCTTTTGAAATATTCATCAATTCGTCAGAATGGACTGGGCGAACCTACGCAGTTTTCATAATTTATAACATCCTTCCAAATCTGAAAGCAGAAAAAATTCGACACATTAGGCACAGGCCAGTGGTTGAAGCAGCCTAATATTTTACAAAATGCCTCAATCAAGTGGTTGAAGCAGCCTAATATTTTACAAAATGCCTCAATCAATAACTGGTGGTTTGAAATTTAAGCAGCTGCACGCGCCAATTGACGGCACTCACAATGGGATAGAATCCGAACAAAAGCCAGGGGGTTTCAAAATTTGCCCAGAAGCATTTCAATGGAAGCTTGAATTCAGCAAATAGGGACGAAGATGGTGCAGCTAACGACATTCCTTTAAGGTGGAATTAATTAGTTGAAATCGCTGATACGCAGCTGCCCCCATTGGTGGCTTAATTAGATAGTTCGTTCGAAATGGGGCAGAAATAACCAAGCATCGTCTGAGAAAGACATCGTGACAAAGATGACAATCAGGGATAAACAATTAATGACGGAGTTCATCCGAAATCCACAAGCTTGCAAACATGCAGTCAGACAGTACATGAGCGCCATATGACAAGAACATGGATGAGCAGAAATGCATTTTAATGAAAGCCAGTTTCAATTTCTAATTTGCCAGAAGAGAGCTTTGTCAACCTGAAATTAGGTATGCTACAGACAGCGCATGCGAGTTGAGATTTTTCCAATCGCAAAAGAGGCCCTTCCAGTTTGTATCATTTGTTTCAAGAAGAAATCACTTTAGTGAATTTACATTCATTCTCCAATATCCCAAGCTCTATTTGCGAAGAGATTCACGATAATCAGCTGATTTTCACTAATCAGTTTCTTTCGAGATCAAGAATGTTGCATATAAATGATGATATGGAGATACCACTAAAGTAAACTTGAAACATTTCCGGTTTATTCTGACTTTCTGTGTAGCAACTAACTGAACAATAACGTCAACCATTCCAATGAATGGATTGCAATCCATTTATTGGAATGGTTAGCACATTTAACACGTCGAGTCATGTAAGCATAACTACACGTAAATGTACCGGGTAATTAGATTAATCGCATACGAGGTGTTCTATCTGTGCTTTTAATTTCGTTTAAGTGCTCAGGTTACATTGCCAATGCACGTGTTATTAACTCTGAAATGGTTTTTAATTGGAGCAATAACCATTGTAAACTACTCCTTGTAAATAAAATGTGCAAAGCGTTAAAAGCAGTAGGTCTCTTGTTCATAAGCAAAACTAATTCGTACTACGTAAACCCATTCTAATTTCCATGATTTTTCCAAAACGCTATGACAGACGACGCTGGCTTTCAGAGCTTAAAAACGAACAAGCCATTTAAATTGTAATCGCAGAATTTTGCAGTGAAACAAGATCAAGAGTCCTATCAGCAAAATTTCTTTTGAGTTAATCTCCATAGCTACAGCATGGGAACAAAAAAAAACTGCCAGATTTCCTATCAATTCAGCGCTAAAATTAGACGTTGATTTTGAATTGTGATAAAGAATCTGCGCGATGTTTAAAGCCATGTGAAGTGTAATGTTACGTAGAGAAATGGATGAGATAATCTGCAAATTACCCGTCACTAGAACGAGCGAGCTTGTTGCAATCTCGACTAATACAGAAACAACAAAAAGTAATTAATATTAAGTAAGAAATTCAGGGAAGGCAGATATTCCCAGCGTCATCTACTACATCTAATTTATGTCCTAGATGTTCGCTGTAAGCCCACTTTAATTAATGGGGTAAGCGGGGCTTTCAAGCGATGGTTAATCACGGCAGAAAGAGAAAAAAAAAATAAACATCGACTGCAAGATTTCATTTAGCGATTAAAGAAAATAAATTGTTCAATTTGGGCAAAAGGGCCGGATGATTCCCGCTCCCAGGAGGATCCTTTCCCATTTATACCGAAGTTGTTTTTAATCGATTTTAAGTTAAAACTAATTAAGTTCAATATCAAACCGTGAATTCTCGTCCCACTACCACCATCGTTTTCACGAATAAAGAATTCTCAGCAGGGAATTTTATCTTCATTTAGCAAGAAAGTTGGTGGCTCAGCTGGCAAGAACTCATTGGTGGGCGTTATTAGTCCGAAAAGCAATGTTTTCCTGATTGGCTGGGCAAATACGACTGCGTGGACAAACAACCGCACATTAATTAAGTCGGATTCAGTAAGATGTTTTGCGAAATGCCCTAATTAAACCATAATTCAAATTTGAGCCGAATGCGGCCCCTATAATATGTTGGCCACCCTTACATACAAGCGAGCATGCAAGGATTGCAATCGAATGGGGCTACAGGTGCCTCAGGACCACGCATGCGCAAGTTCGTAGGGGGGTTGGGCCTGAAGGGAACAATTCCATTAAGGTATTGTATGTTTTTTTGATCACCTTTTGTGAGAAGAGTTTCTCCTTAGCTGTGATGGTTTAAAAGACAGGCTGATCGATGGTGGACCGGATTCGAAATCGTCTGTCTGGCACGCTATAAATAACACTGGATCATCAACTCCGACCTATAATGCCAACATACCCATTTCGATGAATCCATTTTCATTTCAATCCATATGTGAAAACACGTTTGGTTTGTGCCTAATTAAATAACTTAATTTACAGAGTTCCCCCAGAGATGACATTTTCAACTTCTCTGACTTTTCCCTAACTTTACTAGGTTTTAAAACAAATTTGCCTGACATCTTAGGTCATTGAAAATGCAAAGATATGACATGCAAATGTGAGGAATGCTATATTTATATACACATATACAGAATACAGTGTACATGTAAAAACAGGTGATAGGAAATAGCAAACAGACTAGTTTTGTTAATTTCGTTTTTCTTTTCAGAATTCCTTGTCACCTTTTGATTTTTGTTTCTTAAGTTCTGTTATAGAATTTCTTGTCACCTGTTGATTTGGGTGCTAAGCAATGCCTAGCTATGCAAAATCAGTTACACATGTGTTGATTTGTCGAATTTCCTTGGCTTTTTCCTGGCATTTAGATTAGTTTTCATAATTTCTTTCACGGAATTCTTTGTCACCGCTTGATTTTTGTGTTAAGCAATATCTAGTTATGCAAAATCAGTTACATATTTGTTGAATTTCCATGACTTTTTAAAAGTAAATCAATTTCCCCTGACTTTTTAAAAGTAAATAAATTTTCCCTGACTTTTCCAGGTCGTTTCAACTTTCCTGATTTTTCCAAGCCGTTTCAATTCTCTTGACTTTTTCAGGTTTTTCAGGTATGGGGGAACCTTGATTTAACAATTGAGCGTTATCGGTCATTTATGGATGTCTTACAAACACAGTGCTATAGGTAGAGGTTACACTTCAGGTGTGTCATCCGAGCATTCCTTTCAATTATAAATGCAAACAGTAGCATACTTTGGCAATCCAAAGTGCGAATTTCTCTTCCCTTCAAGTTTTCCAAGAGAAAACGTTGAAACTTCCTTCGTATCGATTACGACGCCATTGAGCAGCGAGCTTAAGCCTCCCTTTATTTGGGCTTAATGAGCATAATGGAGAAGTCAACTTAGGTATTCAGCACCAGCACTGCTCCCTCCTTCGATATTAAGGCTTCCTCCGTCAGTTTACATCTCCAGATACAATAATTGCAAGGGGGAATCCTAGTTCAGCACCGATGATTCCTCAATTAGTAAGGCATCATGGTTGGCAAAGCAAAGAATGTTTGGAAATGGGCCATTCGAGCCCAGCTCTGGCAATGGAACTTGGAAATCTGTGGTTTCCGATCATGTCAGAGGTCAACGAGGAAGGTTCGAGCTCCAGAACATGTGGCAATGGCTGACCATCATCGCCAACATGCCATCTTTTGGGTGCATTTTATGGCCAATGGTAAAGATTTAGGGCAAGTAGGGAAACTGGAAAACAATGGCATGGGGGTCAAGCTCTAGCGCAATAAAAGCACTTCGCTTCAGATGACCTGTCAATTAATGTCCAAACGCTGACCATCGACGGACGTGAAATGCATTGTTCATATAAATGACAGGCGGGGAAAAACTGGCAACAAAAAAGGGAATATAGGCATGTTAAGATTTTGCTGCCCTCAAATGCGCCCGTCAACGAGATCCACAAAATCTTGTCGAACGCATCGAAACGGCGCTTATCAAAAGCCACGTCTCGTTACATTTGAGCTTTTTAGATTGCAATTATGATGGGGAAGGAGATTGGTTTTTATTCGCTTAGACGCAAGACGAAGAAAAAAAGCAAGGCAGCCAGGGTCCGGACTGTATACGGGTTCGATACAACCCAGATTTACCGCGTTATTTGCCATACACTATGTATCGCTGAAAACACCGACACACACTTAAAACTCCCGCTAGTCCCTACTGGATTTGCAGCCCACGCACGTGGCACAGCCAAAAATGCGTTGTGGTCATAAAGCCAATACGTGTACCTGCAACATTCAAATTCCAGGAAATAAGGCATCAAAAATACCCACGTTTTTAACCCAACTTTCAAAATGCTCGTTGTGTAAGACCCTATTCGAGCAGTTGTTAAAACGAAATACATTCTGGAGCCTTACTGAAAAAGCTCCCTGCATTAGAGAAATTGAACATTTTTTGCATAGAAAAATAGCAGACGTCCTAATGAACTGAATTTACTGAAAAATTCCCAAATCATTCGAAGAAAAAACAGTTTACTCACTACAATAAACTAAATTCACTGAAGAAATTGATATTTTTTCTGCATAGAAAAATGTCAGACTTAAGGATTTCGGTAAGTCGGTTAAAAATGACTTCGTAAAGGTCGAAAACCGACAACGCTCACACCAAGTTAATAGAAAGGTAATAATAAAAACGTTCTTGTGCAACAAACTATTTCTGATGCATGCATGTTTATGCAACACCACATGTCGGATATCTTAACTGATAATACGACAGGCCCCTTATAGTAGCCAGGCAAATTCACCATTTTGCAGTAATTAAAATACACGCGAAGTTAGTGCATCGCAAGTCTGTTGTTGGTTAAGTTGAGTTCCAGTATTTAAGTCCGTTGCAGAAGCATCGTGCATCAAGGCATAATTGGAAGGGGGTCGATTTTCCGTTCAGAAGGTGGCCCAGCAGTCATTAATTGGCTTACGTTTGATATGGGAGAAATCAGGAGAAGGAGTTCGTCACCGCGCGCAAATAAACCCCAATGGCAGTAGGATGTTTAAGCCGAAAGTCAAACAAGACGCTGGCTAAGAACGCCATCGAAAGAGGATGAATTAAGTGTCAATGATTTCATGCAAGAAATACGGTTGCCTCTAATAGGCTACGTGACCCATCATCGTCCCCGAAACACTACCACCTAAGAGTAAGACCCCCAATGAAGATGTCAAGGAGCGCCATTGCAGCTAATACACTGACAACATCAAAGCCAGGGATTACGGCAGAATTAAGTCAGAAAATAATAGGCTAGAGGCCAGTAGCATCAGCGAATGAAAAATGAAAGCAAAAAGTCACGCCAAATATGCGTGTAATAAGTCAAGCCAGTGTTTGCTTAATGAACGTGTCATGCTGAACATGGCTGCCCCTTAAACCAAGCTTGCCATCTACATACAGTACATGTATATGAGCGTCGAGCTGAAACGTGGAAAAATTGATACGTTCACATCCATTCATATTCAGAACTAAATTAATGAAGAATTTTTACCATTTTTTCATTGCAAGCGAGGTTATGTGCGATGATATACTGTACAGTACCGGTATACGAGCGTAACAAAATGCTGTAGGATGTCATGACCTTGGCGTGGCAACCATATTTAGAAGATGGCATAATTTCCGCGAAAAATGCCATATACAGTAGAACATGTCTAAACTAATATCCACGGGACATGTTCTGAATATCACTTTAAAGAGGTTATCAGTTTTAACAGATTGAGGGCGAGAGCCCAACTTCTTGGAAACAGCTTTTGCTAGCCTTAAACATGGCGTCCCCATAACTTTGGTGTCCAGGAAACTTAGACAATCGCTTAGGGTGTTACATTTTACTAGAACGTTCATTTATAGGAAGTCAATTTAAGGTTTTCGTGTTTGATATTTGCCGACTTTTCTTTAGTTTTAGTTTGCAAAAGTTGTGGGACCAATAAAAACCAGACAAACCATTGCAAAATTTGCTGAAGATCATGCAGGTTACGGAAGTTTATTCGATTTTACATGAGTCCCACGACGGGACCTGTCATTAGTTTAGAGAGGAAATTACTTTAGACAGTATTTGTTTAGACAGGTCATAGATACCGTATCACTTGCCAACTTTACACTTGTAGCATAGCTTATCTCAATGAATCTCAAGTAAGGCGAGTTAAAATTGTTTTATAATTTTCGCAAAAATCTGTATATTCGCCTTTTTTCAAATACAATTTAATGATGCCCAGCTATAGAATGATAAATAGTTTTGCGATGTAAACACACCTGAAAATTAAGTAACTTCCATTGGTTCTCAGGTAGCCTACTCGTGCATCATATTTTCTGATTTTTCTTTGAATGAGTCACAGTTCTTAAATAATATCTTTACGAAAACTTGTCCAAAATTCGAATTGGATAATAGGGCTACTGAGGACATACCAAAGAAAAACGTGATAATTCAAAAACGTGGTAGATAAACTTGGTTACTTATCATGTTGGTGATTAATCAGGTAAAACAGACTGCTTTGACGGTTTCTGCAGAGGATTGTGGGAGCACGTAATATCACCACTACAGAAAACGTTACAGTGTACGTTACCTAGTTTTTAAAACTAAGTTTTAGTCCGGCAATCTGGCTTTTATCGTGGCTTATAAATTAGTCGGAATATTTCTGCGAGCATTCATGCACCAGAATACTTTATTGAACATTTCTAATCTATTGCGTCATATTAACTATAGCGCCCATACGAATGATGAGATTAAGTTGTTTTAGCTGGGAGATAGGCGAAAACAGGCTTTCCTAAAATGAGTTAAGAGCAACGCCTAGGATGACGCGAATAGCACGAGCCTATTTCTCTAAGTGGTTTCCCGTGCATAAATGGCTAAATTATTGCAACATTTCAGCTGCAGGTGTTTTGAAATTGCCAGATTTAGATGTTAAATGGAAAAGAAATGATGTTTCCGAGCTACGAGGCATGCACCAGCGCTAGCTAGATTTTATCCGAAAACGATTCAGAGCCAATTAAACGTAGAAAACCATAAATACGAAAACCACGTATCGCATCCATGAGTGCACTGCACATATAACAAATTTATATTTGCGTTTAGAATATTAGGCAGACAGCGTATTCAGAAAGCCAGAATGCTGATCCAGACTAAGATTTTGTGCTCAATTTTGCGCTTTGTTGGAAATTATGCCCAATGACTCGACTTTACAATGTGCAAGATAGCCTATTACAAGAAGTGTTGCTTACTTTCGAAACTTTCTAATGTTCACTCCCAAAACTGTTTCTGGTGGCGTGGAAATTTTGACTTCCAGAAAGCTTTTCATCCTTTTTTAGAACTCCAGCAGGGTTTCCCCAGAGAATATGACATGCCAATGTAAGGAATGCTTTTTGCATTGCTTATTTTTATATAAACAGGAGATAGAACACAAATTTTCATAAAGAAACAGCAAATTTTGAGTAGTTTTCATAATTTCGGTATTAGTAGATGTGCACACCTTCTCCTTACATTGAGCGTTCCCTAACAGCATGTAGACTTGGCTGGGCAGCTTGCAAATAACCTTGTTTTTCCTAACCTAACCTAACCTGACTTAACCTAACCGAACACATAACCAATAGGCAATGGGTAGGCTAGGTTAGGTAAGGTTAGGTTTAATAGGATGTTTCAGCAAGTTGCCTCGCAATGCTTATGAGCCATTAGGAGAAGACCCCTTTGGTGAGGTGTGCACATACCCTACTACAGGCTGTACATGTAATATCCATACAATAATTTATTTTACAGAAATTCTTGCACTCTCTTGATTTCTGTACTAACCAATAACTAGCAATGCAAAATCTGTTATTGATTTGTGGGATTTCCCCGACTTTTAAAAGTAAATCAAATTTCCTTGACTTTTCTAGATTTTCCAGATCTGGGGAAACCCTGTCTAAGGTTTTTTCCTGTTGGTTACATGACAGGATTGCAAACTACAGCAGCGACCTCCATGGTGTTAACAGAATGCATTATTCTGCATATGATCCAGATGATACACAAG